>QNGE01004158.1:0-47918 GCA_008508345.1 Paragonimus westermani
ATTTTTGGCTCTGGAAAGACATCCAAACTTTTGTTACCGCATTAAGGAAGACAAGTATTGCTGAGTTTTGAGTTGCCATTTATTCTCTTTATCGCTTGGTTTGCTAATATTTGCTCACCACTATATAGTTTGCTGCCAGTTAATCAGCTCAGTGGTGCTACTTATGTGAATGACTGGGTGGCTTTCGGTTTGATTAATCTGCTTGTAAGGAAATCCGTTAACTAGCGTTGCTCACTCAGATGTCTGTCAGAGGGCCTCGTGGCAGAAGACACAGAAGACCCACACTTTCTACTCATATGACTTGTGTGGACTAGAATGATGACGGAATGAGTCTAAGATGAAGTTCTGATAGAACATAGACTTACAATTCAATTTGCGGTCAAAAAACACGCGTATGATCATGAACTTTATCGCCTGATTTTTCTGTTGTTAAACTGTTCTGTGTACAGGTACATTGGTTAGTCCTAATTTTGCTGCGGTAAGCTACGATATTGAGGTTACAGCAATAAGCATGTAATTGCAGTGGCTCCAGGTAAAACATAGGACATGTATGCAAAGGCTAACCTGAGAGGGTTTATGGATAATTATTAGGATGGCAACCGAATCGATGTTACACATGATACAGTTTGTAAAGTTATACATTTTTTGTGACATATTTAGCCTAGATTAACCCGGTTACACCCAGCCCACACTCCGAGCCAAGCTTTTGAAAAGCAGTTGGCGGAAGTACAAGGATATAAATGTGGCAAAAATTGACTGGCGAGCCCTGTTTTCGACGGCTATTCTGAACAGATTGCAAAATCTCTCGTCATCCGTAAGGGTACAATCACCTCGACGGCAACCGTTTGATTGAGAATGAGTCAGCAGCTTCAAGTTTAATGGTGACTTGTGAGACAGCATTAATTGAATTTCTCATCTGAAAGGCAAATGTCCTGCTGTCAGCCTGTAGTGTTGGAGCGACTGTGAATACGTGGTATGTTGTACACTTATCATTTGCAAAAGTTCGGTGCATACCCAGTAAAATTCGCTTTTGAGCAATGTTCAGATAATAACTAAGTATTCGGATATAATTGTTTAGTAAAGCTTAATGTGAGTTTGATTCAGTGGTCGACACCGTTGTCCCAAGACTGTAACCGGAGTGCAAACCTATGTCCTGAAAAAAGTAATCACGACAGACGGGCTGTGGCAACGGTGGTACAAAAGCATTGTGAATCTTTCTAATAGACATCTGAAAATTCCTGCCGAATGAGAAAATCTACTAAAATTTGTTGATGTTCAGTTTTTAAGCTAGATCCTCTGCCATTCCTTGGTTGAAAGTTGCTTGCACGCTGTGAACCTTTCGTTCGAGATAGCCTTTTGGTTAAGCGGATGGAACCTTAGCAATGGTTAATGATCATCGAGGTTTATAATTTGTGTTGTTCCAGTCATTCAGTTTTGAACCGATTCCTTGCCTTTTTTGTCATCAAGCGTCTGATAATTACCTAGGCTAATAATCTAACGATGTTTCCGCTGTTAACATTTGTGGTGATTGTGAGGATTATGTACATATCTGGGATGTCGCTGTCATTTGGCTTTCCTACATGTTTCCCAATGATTAGTCGCAATTCTATTATGTCTCTAAATATCCCATCACCGGAACGCTTCATTCAGTTGGCGCGGAGCAGACAAGTACAACTGAATGGAATTGTTGTTGGGAATGTCAAACTAAACAAACATCATTGGGCTGACCATTGTTATTGGAGTGAGATACAATCAGTCATGGTTTTTTATACAAATCTGTTTTATATGTTTCTGTTCACAATCTATTGTGTTTTTGCATTTGGGCCATTTGAGGTTACCACCAGAATTTCGATCGATCTAATGAACGCTCCTTGAATAGCACCATCTGGCCAAAACCGTGCAACAAAAAATCATGGATGTAACACTCCACTGGGTTTCAAGTAGGCGAACATTCTGATCATCCATTTGTTGGCCTGAAGTATAATTACATTTGAAGTTGTACACATTAATCACCTTACGTTTGTAAACGTTACAAAACTATGTCCCCTAAAATATTGTTACTACCCCGAAGTTGGCTTCATCAAGACTAGATGAAGGGAATGAGTGAACAAGACCTTTGACTGACTGTTCGTTTGTGCATGTATGGATAACTAATGCAGTATCAGTTTGCTTACTATAATGCGACGACAACAGCGCACACGGCTATTAGACCATAAGTAGGAAAACTGGTGTGAGCAATTTGAGAAAGTCAATTTGTTCGGACGTTCCAAGCTGATGTTTGTGCAAAGACACCGCAGTTTAAACTAAAGCCACAGTACTGTTTTCTTCAGGCTACGAAGCTGAGCCGTCGGAGCTCTAAAGTTCAAAATAAACTCTCTGACGCCCTCATTTTTGTTGCATTACTAAACGAAGGAATTTCTAGAAGCAGGTCGCGCATCCGGTTGTTGAAGCAAACTGATCTTCAATTATTCGGTAAAATATGAAAATGAAACAACGTTACTCACGAAAGACGTGGGACGTCAGTATTTACTAAACAACGAAAAATAACTCACTCCTTTTAGCACGCTTATTCCACGCGGATTCGATACTTGGGCGTACCCATCACATCCCATTTGTCTAGCAACTATGGCTATTCCTCAATTGACAGTCAGGTTGCACATAGACCGTTTAGCTTTCCTAGGGACCCTTAATGCAATATCAGATGTACGCTCATTTGTTTGACCGCACGTTACGTGAAGCTTGACTTTGACTCGTTCGCTTCAGTCCTAATAGGCGCTTGAAATGTCTGTATTAGATCAACAAATTGTAGTCACCGTTATGCTTTTATTACCATAACTAAATAATTATCGATTTTTACTTACCAACGCTTGCATGGGTCACCATCCCCTTGCGCACACCGACAACTTGTCTAATTACGATTGGATACCTACTAGTGATCACACTGACGGGGTATTATAGATTTCACGTATCACAACCAAGGAGAATGTAACAAAAAACATTTGATTTTACAATTATTTCAGTTTGTGTACAGTCGTCAGATTTCTCAGATGTCACTAATTTGTTGCTAAATACACCTGATCAAACTTGTTCACTTTTGCACGTTGAGAGCGTAGTTAGATATTTTAGTTGTTAAGGTCTCCTCATTTACAAACACGACCGCCGGCCAAAACCGTGTAAACCTTCAAATATACGTGACAGCTGAGGAAAGTTAGTTTACCGTTTTCGTGAATTTACATTTTACTGACTGGAAGTTTATCACACGGATTGCTATATTCGATGAACTAGGCAGAATTATAGTCAGGAAGCTGTCTTCTACTCTACAATTTTGTTTAGCCAAAGTGTATTGAGTTGACAAGTAAACCACAATATCCACTAATCCGTTTGTGTCTAGTTTCAAGGCAGGACCATATTTCCGATGCACAAATGCTCAGTCCAGGTATATTCAGTTCTGAAGATTGTTACTGCTCGTAAACTTGAACAGATATGAAGAAAAAATTGACTGAATATTCTCATGTGTGATAACAGAAGAATACCAGCAACATTAAAGTCTAATTTCATATACTGTTTAATTTTGGGCAGTGATTGATTTTCATTTGATTGCCAGATCAACAAAACAAAAAACATCTTCAATTTTTGTAAATTTTCACATATATCGGCATCACGTACAGGACAGTTGACACGCTTGTTTCCATTGTTTATCCTGACTGAAACTAAACCAGTGAAGAGTTGACTGTTCTGTTATGCATGCACTCTTACGCGGTTAGTTAGGGTAGAAGTCGGGCCACTAGTTATATGTCAGTTTCATATGCACAGATGAACATTTGTCATTATACAAATGTATAATCACGATAATGTTAGAATATGACAATCTCTATCGCAACTCATGTTCAGTAGTTGTCAGAGATCGTTGCAATACTGATGGAGAAATTAACGCGACTAACTGATAAAACCAGGGTAACGAAAAAGCTTGAAGGAGGTTCATGAGAAATAGATGGTCGTTGAAAACACAATGCATTTGCACTTCCGAATATATTTAAGTATAATGCCGTCACCTGGCAACCACTTCGATGATTCGCCCACAAGTCGCTAAGCGATAAGGCTTGTGGACTCTAAATTTCACAAATATTTCTGCCTGCGTTTCACTGTAACCTCCCCCGTCAATTAGCCTTCATTACCAAGTGAGACGTACTTAGTCCAGCCAAAGTTAAGCTAGCGTCAGCCGCTCTGAACATCACAAAAGAGAATCAAAGAAAACTTACCCAGAATTTCACTGAAATGTGGTGAGACGCTGCCAGGTTCTCCAGTGAACGTAGGCCAGTCTCTCCAATGCTGTTGTTGCTGCCAATCCGACTGAATGACAAGGCGGTAAATTGCCGTGTTACACGCACAACATCGTCTAACCGGTTTTGGTAACTCCTGTAGAGCACACGAACCCGATTCGTCTGTGTCATAGTAACCGGTCTCACTGAAGCGATCTCCCGGAATATGACCGTCGGACTTGCTGATAGAACGTACTCTCACGTGATCACTCGTCTGTCTGCCAAGACGTTGAATTTGAGTTCTTCTCATATCGGTCGTAGTGTCCCCAATATAATTAGGCCAACGAGAAATTTGTCGTACATCTTTGGCCGGACACAAATTTCGCCTCAGCGAACCGGTGTTTCTAAAGTACACACGATGCCAATGCCAGGGAACTACAGTAGCTCGAAGCTCTACACATTGATTTTCCATCCATTTGTCTCGTTCATGTGATTTTTCTTTGGTCATGTAAAAAGTAACATTCGGAGCTGTCCAAATGAAAGCAACTTGTCTGGGAAAATTGTACTTCAATTCAATCGCACCAATCTCTGGTGTGTTACAGATTGTTGGCGTAAAACTCCCTTTTCCTTGGCCAAATTCCTGACTTTCCGGTGTTCCAGTAGGAACGGCCGTCACATAAACTGCTTCCAGTTGCAGATTGTTTGAAAATGCAGTTGGTGGCTTTGGTCCAATCGTTATCTGATACTCTCGACCGGGTAAGTATTCTGTGGGTACCTTAAAGGGTTCGCTTGAGGATCGTGGAATATCTGTTGACTTGGTTACCTCAGACTTGTGAGCTAATGGCCAAAATAACCCTCGATTTCCACTGCCACGAATACGGTTGGCTGATGGGGGCACCAAGTGAATACGAATCTCAAAGTCTCCATCGCCCGGCCTTTGAATAATGCTGGAATCTCTAGGAATTTGTTGACAATTGCCGTTCTTATCTGCATCGGTGAACGACCAACCAGTACTGCCGCAAATAAGCGAAACAAAGGCGATTAAAAGACATGCTATCGCGCCTTTCCGCAACCTCCAAATCGCCCATGTGGACATACTGTTAACCATCGATCAGCGCATAACCACAGCAGTTCACCAGTACCAAGTAGTTGGACTCGGAGTCAAAATCACCTGGTACATAAGAGAATGTTAAGATTGGGTCTACCGAAGACCCGACAATGCAATATGTGTTTGCTGGTTTGTCTTTTAAAATCTGACTAAAACAGGGCTGTCATCAAGTCACCCAGTACACCTGTGCAGATCACGCTCTTCTAGCCAGGTTGATTGTCCAATCGTGTGTTCGCACACAACTCACGGTCGGTGATTGGCTGATAGCATGTAGATTTTGGCTAGATCCAAAAGTCATATTTCAGAATAGTTAACAAATTTTATAAAAGAAATATTTTAGTAGAACGAGAAGCTGCCTTGACATTGTGAAAATTAAGTTAAACCACCTTACAGTAAGTAAGGGGATCAAATTACGATTATCATCATTATTAATGTCATCATTTATGGGAGGAAATCAAGATTGTGAATCACTTCTGATCAATGATTTACACCATCGACGCACTGAACAGTTGTAGTAAACTTAGTAGTATATTACCGATGAGTAGTCGGGGATTTGGTTTATTTTCACGCTGACCATCAATCACATCTGAATGCGAAGGCTGCGATCAAATGTTAGTAGTATATCTCGTTTCGGATGGAGTATGAGTAGGTGCGATAGACGTCAGATTACCGGACAAGCGTTTGTCACGTTGGCCAGTCTAACTTCACATACACGAAAGTGGAACAGCCATATGGAAGATGCATAAGAAACACAAACGATAGTTTTTTACCAGGTTTCTCATCCGACTACACTGTAACTGTACTCGAACTATACTTTGTTATACAACACTGTACTATGACAATCATACAACTTGCACTTGAAAGAAATAACCGATCATAAGAATGCTATCAGTGAGTTGATGGGAGAGGGAACCTGGGTTCAACTCAAGATGTGCATTGTCAATGGGTTTCAATAACAGCAAAACCTAGGCCAGCTACATCCTTACCGAGGACTCTCAAAGTCATATGCACAAACTGCAAAGACACGACCAAACGTGACAAGTAAATAATTTGTACTAATCTATCTCTCAGAACGATCTTTATTTAACCTGTATTATTAATATGGAAAATTTACTCCTTCAACTGCGTTCTCTTTTCAGATCCCTCAAACTGCACGTACAGTTTCAGAATATGTGATGCAATGTGCTTACATAATCTCTTCCTTTGAAAGTGGTTCAACTCAAGCAGTAGCTAAATGGTTATGTGAAAATTGACATCAGAATCAGGAATTTATCGACAGTCTGTTCATGACCGTGAATCAAACGCTCATGATTCAATTCCTTGATGACAGTACAAACCTTAGACAAAGTGCCACATCGCACACTCAGTCAGTAGGCACACCTGACTTTATTGTGATTAAGGTAGCTTTATGCAGCAACTGTTTCCACTGAAGACAATTCAGTGACTATTGAAGTTTACTTCGAAACACTTCGATGGAATTAGTATTTAAAAATGGGTAAGTCCGACAGATCAACGTTCGTTTTCTGCGAAAGATGGAAACCAGAAGGTTGGCCGAAAACAATCAAGTGAAACTTTCCCCCGACCCTCTTCACGTATTGATTATGAATATTACTTTGATTCAGTAATTCCGCATTTTTCTGAGCCATCGACTTTAATCAAAAAGATTGTGCAGGGCTATGCTTCCTTTTGCTTATTGCTGGCTAATTTCATTCACATAACAGGCAAATTTCGTTCGAGTTTTTCCGCTGAATCGTGACATATTGTGCAAACCGGATAACAGGTTGCATAATGTCACTATTTGCTGTTATTCTTTGAGTAGGCTAACGGTGGAGTCCACTCGTAACAGGCAGTCTAGTCTTTTGTAGTTTAGTTTTCAGTGTGTAATTCAAGTACCAAACAACAATGGTCCTGTTGGACGAACTAATAGATTCCAATCTATCTACCTGGAGCAGAGTTAGGTGTATTGTTTGTTGAATAGTGTGGCTTTTCTATTCTTTACACACATATATATATACGGTTCTATGCAGTGTGACCGCTTTGTTCAATAACGCGTGATGAACGTTCTACAACTCTACGTGACTTGCACGAGCTGATGATAACAGTACACAATTTTCCAAGACGGGATTGTCAGAAATGGTGGATTAAAAAGTGTAACAAATTGAACCACATTCAACCATATTTTTAATGGCTTTTTACACGTTATCATGCATAGTGCACATGCACCCGCGAGGTGGGCTCCATAATTTATTAGTTAGCGTAAGTAAACCTGACTGATAAATCTACTCGTTTACTCAGATTGTCTCATCACCGGTTTTGCTCAGTTTGTCAGTCTATAAACCCATTAGACTTTTGTCCGATCTACTGCTACATGCGACTGTAGTTATTTCGAGGCTAATTTCCTTCCTTATGTGAACCTCACTGTCAGGATCGCTTTCATCACTGGATGGGATGCGCAGTTTGATCAGCTTACTTAACCGATCATGGGTAGTTTACCTTGTGGAAATGGGGATACGAGTTACCGTCCGATAAAAATGCCGGGGGCCGTGCAATTTGTAACGAAAATCCGGGGATAAGATAATGTCAATTACCGCAGAGATAAAAAGCAACTGTCTGTGGAGGATGTCTTGATGCTTATAGAAACGGTATCGTTCTTGAACTTTGGTCATTTATAGAGATGTAGGTTAATTTGGCAAGTATAAAAATCTGTGAAACAAAATTTCACTTGGCATATTTTACAGCGGGACAAGTCTTACATCAGTACATGGGGAACTAGAGGATTCATATTGTGATTATGAACGTCAGATAGCAGAACTGTTCACTTCACTCATGAAGGAAGAAATTTCCGATGAAATTCTGAATACCAGTGGCTTATTCAGGGCCTGAAAAGCAATGAAAACAGTGCACGAACTGTCTAATAAACATTTCAGAAATAATTCCGGCATTGCCAAGATAAACAGCGAGTTCTGGGCGGATAGTACGATCAGTTGTCATCTCGTTTCATAAAAACACCATGTGATTAAGTGTAAAGCCGCAAAACTGAAAGATAGGCAAATCCACCTTATCAGAAAGCATTACATAGATCTTTTTTGAGAAGTTCAGATTTTTATTGATTTCGCCGCTGAATACTGTGTTGCACAGTTGAACACACACAAAAAACTTGCCAGCTGCTGGAGAATTTCTTTCATTACCTGATAAAAAATCGACATTCCACTTTCCTGTCTTCTACCCAACCTTATCAAAATGGTCTCAAAAATTACGTGTCTACTTGTCGAGTACCACAGTTTCCAACAGGGACGAAACCTTTTTCTTGTCACGTCTAACCCCCAGTGGCTTACTTATTTCGCCTTGTTTCCTTTCGTCTTCCTAAGCGATGTAAGGCTGCAAAGTGCCATTTTTGGATTCAGTAGAATCTTTGTTGTCATCGATCGCAACGTTGTTCCAAACCTCATTTACTTCAAGGAATTTAAATTTAAAAACTTTTGAATTACCTGGGATCATCTCAGTAGTTGACCGCAATTCACCTCCGTGTTTAATCCATTGTACAGTACTTCTTTCATGTACTCATGATTGGATCACAACCACTAAGTAGCGTACGACTAATTGCAGGTGTGCTGCTGAATTCATGTTCAACTGCGCAACTACAAATGACAAGCTAGACAGCATAAATCATTTTGCTTTCGCTGAGCAAATGCGTTGATCACCGTTCACAATAGGAATGTTGAGTGTTCTCGAATACAGAGTTAATAACTCGAGACGTTATCTCCCATTTATGTCGATCTTTCACCAACTTCAATAAATCCAGTGTTAATTTCAGTGTTAATTCCAGGTCTAATCACAAACGTAGGTGAGCTGACTACACTTTCAACATAGTACAGTTTACGACGAATTTCTCAACGTTTCAGGTGGCCGATTTTCAGGACTTTCTCTGCTGGTCTTGATTGTGAGTTTCTGGTGACACTTTTTCAGGTCACCTTGAGTATTTTAATGTGGATGACCTAGACCCTATATAACAACCATCGTTAGTTCTAATTACATTTGAATTTTGTAAACAGACCATTCTCCACCGGTCAAGAAGGTTCTTGTTTGTGTGATGTGTGTACTTCCTCAATTTACCAGTTTTTCCCACTGCAAAAGCGAAAGCTAAATTGTAGGCACGGGGCTAACCTATTTTGGTTTTACCCTGTTTTAACGGACGTTTTATAACCGCTAATATTAGTAGTATTAACACTGATAATAACGTTGAATGAAAATTTTCTGGGGAAAAAAGAAAATTAACAGATAAAATTGCGCAACTCATAATCTGGTTAAACAAATCTTACATCCAGACTCCCTTCACAACAATCAACAAGGAGTACAATCTAACTGTTATAGTTTGCCAAGTTAACACCTAATTCTAACCTAGAAATCCTGAGTGTAAATTAAGTCAAAATTTGTTTTGTGATAAACAGAAGCACATTCGATAATCAACTCCAAACAGGCAGTAAAGCATCGTTCAAAAGCTGGATTTGTACAAACATTTGCTTACTTGTCTCGTAACCTTCAGTTCGTTCATCACGGTGTTCCATAATCACATAATCCTTTCAACGAATGGCTAAATCTATATCAAATGCGTGATACTTTTTAGGTCAAGAAACAGAACAAAATAACACAGTCTAATCATACGGTATGTTGTTGCACCCCGGTAAGGTGAAACGGTAGGATGCGCACTGAATCGTAAACTATGGAACTGTGTCGAGTTTTTATTATGGAGTCAAATAAATGAAATTACAACAGAAAGGTACTTGTTTGCAACTTAACGTTGGAATAGTTATACGAAACATCGTACGCATACAGACCGTTAATTTACCTCCTTTCGCAAATAACGATCTCAGAAATGAAATATAATCATCTAGGTTTGAACAGAATGTACTCCATTAAACCTGGTATAGATAGCAGACATATTAAAGAATGCAGAAATTTACTTTATTGATGAAAAACTGTTCCCCATATCTCTTGGGTTTGGTTTACTTACTAAAATTAGAAGACAGTTTGGGAGGTACATTTTGCAACGGAGTCAAAATTTACCTGAAGCACCAATTTTGACACAATCCAGCATATGACAAACTGCGTTGTAAGCTTGTTCTAACAATAACAATTCTTACGGCAGATGTCAAAAATGTTGACGGTAAAATTTGCCCTTCCGTGCTTCATTTCGTAGATAGTGGTAGATTTGGCTGCTTACTATTGCTATAATGCACCAATATGTCGCATTGGACCCGCCAAACTACTTTGGACGAAATCTAACATACACACAATCCAACGACACCATCCGATTTTTGCCGAGGATTTTTCACATTTCACTGAGACATTTCACCAAATATGAATTACACAGCTAAACAGAATAAACAACAATGATTACTTTTTGAAATTCGTTACGATCGATATCTACATTGAGCATCTTGCAAGTTCCATTGCCACCAACGTTGACTGATGTTGACCACATCAAATATCGTATATCAGCCAACTAGAAAGACACATAACTAGTCACAACTCGTGACATGATTTCACATGTTTTGTAGAATGCGTAATAATCTCGAAAAGAAAGACGGTTGGGGTATACTTGAGTCAGTAGTTAGTACGGCATTTTTGTGATGCACATGCAAACTATACTGTTACTTTTAACATCGTCAAAAGGCCATTGGCACTACCGGCAATTAAAATTAGAAAATAACCCAAAACCGGTTAACTAATGTTTAACTTTAAAGAACAGAACATTATGATAGCAGCTAAGCAGTCGTTCACAGTAAGAAAATTGTTCGCGTATTCTTTGGTCTCAAAAATTACGTGTCTACTTGTCGAGTACCACAGTTTCCAACAGGGACGAAACCGTTTTCTTGTCATGAGTTTTGTGCATGAGTTTTCCGGACTCTGAACTTGTATGCAACACAAATGGAGAGTAGCAGCTATAGTTGACCAGATGCTTACCAACCAGTCAAAACCATAAGTACTATTTGACATCCAATGTTTTAGAAAAGTTCCCCTGCAAAAGACAGTCAGCAAATTTGACAGCTTGTGAGCCAGTTCCACTGGAGCTTTGACATTCAGTAAGGAAGTGACACTCCCCAAAGAATATCCTATTGGAAAACGGTCAAACCAAATATCACTAGAACTCCGCTGTAAACGACAGAGTGCTAAACTTTTGAGTGAAATGTCACCTGCAGAACCATTTTTATTGAAGTTGCATTTAACGGATAACCACAAAGTCGACTGTGTAATTGTAAATACTGTTCATCCAGTTACTGAGTTGCGGCCACCGCTTCTCTTTAACACCCCGTTTACCCTGCTTCTCCTCGTGAGTCACTTGACCATTCGGACACAACTTCCCAGTTCAAAACTAGTTGAAGCAACATCTGCGTTAACAGGACAAGCCAGCATTTACAACAACGGATAACGGAATCCATCCCTAAACAACTGTAACATGCGCTTATGCAGCGGTCATCAGTGAGCAGCCACTAGACAGTAAATTAGCACATTTGGGGTTCCAGAATTTTCGAGTGTAACTTACTTGATCTGCTAGGCCTCAACGTTCATCGCGTTGCCACGCAATGAAAACCCTAAGCTGATGCTATTTATAAAATCTGTGCAGACTAAACAGTTTTGAATCAATGTCGTCGTAGTGGACTTGATTTTATAGACCTAAATGCTGTTATTACGCCCACGTTTTTTGGATGAGATCTATGGAATTACACAGTGTTCAAATATGTCTTGTCCCACTGCTCGAGTGAAGCATGGGAACCTAGTGTTGTAAGACTATTGAACTACACATATTTTACTTCATCTTGGGTTATTAACCCATCGACGCCTGGAAATTCAGTCGTAGCGTTTTGCTTGGCACAAACCCAAAGCTTTATTACACAATCCGCTGTGGTCAGTTGTAGCACAGTCGAATATTTCCACTTCGTCCTGCACAGAATTGTGTCCTCTATTAGTACTGTTTTCGCAAGTCAGTTGCATGAATTGGAAGTTGACGAATAACGGTTGCTTACTTTCAATTATGACATGCTGTAAGTAATTTACCAGTAACAGTGTCACACCACTCTTACAGCCCACATGCTTCTATTCGTCAAACAACAACGATTACAATCTTTACGAAGCTATGAATCATCCGTGTGTCACCTGCCATCTTTTGGTCCGATATGTCTCTCCGCAAATTGACAGTTGTAGCTTACTTGAATTCATCAGAACTGTCAGATTTTCAGTCAGGTTTTCTCACACATCAGTAGTTCGAACTGCGCACCATTCCAACAGAGTTTTGCGCAATTGATGGTTCGTTATAATACTTAGTGCTTCGATTAAACCTACTGTACTGCCCAACTTTAATCGACGAGCGACGTTTCGGTAAAACATAAGACATTTTCTAGTTCCCCACCGTGTTTTTCAGTGGTTTCCCACCTCTGAGTAGATAGTTAATGAATGATTTAGAAGTGCTGCTGAAGGGCAGGTGGTACGAGTGATGTGCACGTGAAAATGATTTCGCCGGGTTTAATAACCATATAATAATTTCATGGCGGCAATACTAGTTATCGACTAAAGTCGGCTTAGATCACCAGGACTGAATTACACCGTCATTGGGGCACGGAGTTACTACTACTCAGTATCTACAGAAAAAGTAGAATCAAAAAGGTTCAATGGAAACTATTTCATTCTCAGGGATTTCAAAAAAGTGACTGGTTTTATCACAAATGAATTCTTATGTGGATTCAAAAGTTTTAGAATCACATGAACCAGTTAGATTACACTGTCAGTCTTTGCTTTATATTCCAGGAACCTGATCACCTTCTTATGAGGCCAGAAATTGATATCTGAAATCAAACAGCCTAGCGCAAACACATGCAACGACATGGCTTACTGTTTCAGAATTAGTAACTGACCAGCACACTGAATAGTATATTTATCCGTTTCGGTGCGTTCTGTTGTAGCATGCAGAATAGTGATGAGTATACTGTCCATATTTTCGAAAGATTAATAAACTCTTTGAAGAATGAAATTTTTCATGATGTCATATCGACATTTTCAACACGAAATGAAAGGAAGCAAGATACTTCTGAAAGATACGGTCAACATAACTTGTTCATCTGTTCACATATGTAGTGTTAGGACCTCAGCAAGAGGTATTCATTTCCACTGCGTAAATGAAGCATATGATGTGGACGACTCTGGAGACTGCAGTAGGATAGTTCCAAACAGACCCCTCGAGTTTTTCTAACTTGAAAACTCACCATGCAAAGGTTGATGTTGAGATGTCATGAAGTAGCATGGGTACATATTTTGTAACTTCCAGGAATATTCAAAAACGTTGTGGCACCATAAAACCAAATAAATAGCAGACATTGATAGGGTTTGAAAAAAGTAAGTGTTTCTGCGTATACATATATATATATATATATACGCTGAAACACTTACGCACTGATGATGTCACCTCGCCTGGTGATGAAACGTTTGCAATCTCAATGCCAAGCTCGGCGAACATATCAATACCAAAACCATCAACCTGAGCTACAAACAACACCACCATTGTTCGCAACCATCAGAAACTCCACGTTTGACAATGTAATGGACACTTCACCTGGAAATCAATGCCGGTATATAATTGTCACCTTATTCCAAAGTAGAAAGCATGTTGGGCTGGTTCCTGTTACCAGAAAAACTATGGTAGAATGGATATACAAACATAAACACGAGGATCTGGCAGTCAGTCGAAGAAACTCTATCCGAGATTTCAAAACTAGAGATACGGATGAGATGTCACAGTTGATTAGGACAAACACGGATTTGAATGAGTTTGCAAATTCAAAATACAAAAGTAAAACTGGTGAAAAACATGTATGCTCAAAGTTGAAGTTTTTGAAACTCATCATTACTCAAAATCACTAAAAGTACCAATTGATCACTATCCTGTTAGGTTTGCAAATAACATTTACCGCTAACTTTCTCAGACAGGTTTCAAACTACTTGTCTGGCTCTAGTTTATGGATATGGAAACAGCTGAGAGAATAGCACACAATCTGACAAAAAAGTTACCTAAATTTGAGACTAGCAAACGAATGTCGCCTATTGCATCACAGTCTGCGGATAAATCAATTTTCACATTAAACGTTCTCATCAAGTGAAAGGAGATTGCTTGTGTAGTTGCCTTCTGTAAAAATATGAAGTTGGAATAAACTGTAACAACTCAGACGAAGCATTTTGTCTTTCTCACAAGGATATACTGAAAGTTAATAATCTGTGTTTGGTTTGAGGTCAAATGATTACCAGACCAAAACGGTTAGGTCAACGAACGGGATAATTAAATCGTATTTGAAGTGTCACAGTTTCAGCAGCCCCATTGGCCAGAAGAGTATGGGTGTCTGAGTGATGTCAGGTATGACGGTGCCGACCTGGTTCACAATAGAAGAGTATATGAGTCTTTACGCAATGTCCTCGTTCAAACCTCAACCAATTACTGATGGTTAGTTTAACAGGAGTTCCATAATCCATTTAAGGAATTCTGATTAAGGAATTAACCCGTTGGATGCATCTGAATTAGCCGTAGGAATAGAAATCAGAAGGTGGTGACTGATTTAGCAACTGAATCTCAAGGCTGTGGTAGCAAGCAATTGTTTTATCCTTGGTCACATCTCAAATGAATCCCCCACATCCACATGTTCGCACATAAGAACATCCTCATTTTGATATTTTTGGACCACCTCTAGTTCTTTCTACCTAATTATTCACATGTTGTGATAGGCATAAGGGAGAAAGTCGGCCGAACAAATGGACTCGCTACAGCGCCCTCAGAAACATTTATGTGGTAGGAATTCACAAAGCAGAAAACGGATGGATGTGAGTAGGGCATTGAACAAAGTCTGTTCAGAAAACACCTGGTGATCTTTCAATGCAGTTTAAATTGGAAACGTAAAATACCTATTACTCACGAACTCACACGTGACAATACCACTAAAGGGTACTGAGGTAATCTATATCAGCGCCAACCTTCTTTTGAAATGAACGCTTACTGAGTTGGTCAAGGATGTGCTGTAGTTATTGGCAGCCAGCACAAAAATAACATTCAAACAAGCTCCAGCACATTCTTATGTTGTCATCCTAGCAGAAATCTATATTTCTAAGCAGAACTCAGTGTTCTTACCAAAAATATTTGATGTATTCAGTGTACACAGGAAGACTGGGATACACTTAATCCAAGAGGATTAGCTAAAGTTGAACTCAGGATTTCTGATGAGTAGTAGTAGATTTTAGTTTTTCATATAAGTCGAAAATCACCTACAGTTAATCGCAGATGTTACCTCCCTATTTCGAAAAAGGCCAACTGGGAAGTCTTTGGGAATACAAATGCAAACAGTTGTGGATGGTGTTCAACTTCTATGAAAGTTAAAATTTCTTAGAACGTATCTACTCAAAAGCTGGGATTCAATAATACGATTAAATTTTGTAGAGGTAAAGAGCAAACTAAACAGATATGCAAACTGGAAACTGCGTGTGAAAAGAGTTACAGCATAAGATTAAGTGTTCACAGCGTCTGCGTCGGGATGGGAGAAAACTTGCGTGAAAAAGCAGTGAAACCCATTCTAAAGAAGCCAGCCATAAAAAGTAAATGTCATAGAAGCCGAGAGTTTCGTTAGGCCTAATTTATTGAACTAAGGTTAGTTGCTTTGCTTGTCGATTTTTGCTGAGGGTGACTGATGCAAGGAAGGGGTGTGAACATGGTTCTATGTATTGGTGTTCAAAGCAGCTCCGCTCGCTTGTTGACGGTCCGTCTACAATGCGTTTATGGCTTATCGGCCTAGAACATATTGGCGATTACTTTTGCCATGGAATCAAGCCGTCAGACCAGTGTGCTCCACACAAACGAAGTTGCAGTGATGTAAACACCAAGGCGCCCATTCACTCCTCATGTTATCCACGATACAAACCACCCTGTAGTAGTGGGTACATAATATTATCATGTGTGAACGTTATGCTGTTGGTTGGGGTTCTGCGAAAATGAATTAAGTATGAGTCGTAAGTAAGCATCGATATTTCTGTCAAGCGTCGTAGATTAGACGTCAGTTTGGCAACATTATCAACTAAATGTTGGTCGTTGCTGTGTTAGGGTACAAACTTTTCAAGCTAGGCGCCTAATGCTCAGTTTCTAAATTCGTGCTTAAATAGGATCGTATTACTCGTGAGTCGTTTTTTCTTAATTTGCAAAAAGATCGCTGATAATATTGCAAATATTTTTGCGCTGATGCTAAAACTTCCAGAATTAATGCACATATTTTCGCATGCACATTAATCGAATGAAAGGTTACTACTTGTGAGTCGACTTCGACAATCGTTCTTTTTCACATTCGAGCAAGCTAGCAAGCAACCATCTACATGTTGAAGTTTTATTAAACCAAATGCGAGAATTCTAAAACAACGAGATTTCTAACCATTCGGATTACAAATAAATCAGCGAAGTTAACAAATTAGGTTTTTAAAGATGCGTTTTATTAAACCTCAGCTGTCAATTGACTGATCATTAGTTGATATCTGACGATAGTGATGTTATTTACCAGCTCCCCAGNAAAAATAGTCATTCTTCACTATTAAAATTTCCAAACCAATAAATACTTTATGTAGTGTTTGGTTTCTTGACTGAAGAAAGTTCGGCCAATCAATTTTCGCGTAGAAGCTGCTGCAGGCGAAATTATGCTAAAACTGGAGCGAACCAGTTACAGACGGCGATCAACTGCTGTTGAATGTGTGTCTGTTTCAAGCAATCGGGTTTCCAGATACAAGATCGTGGAACAACACAACAACGAACTGGCCGATCAGAATATGAGGGCACTTGTCGCTCGATAACAGTCGTAAATAATATTGTTCCTCTATCAGAAGGTGATGTTTATCCAATAAATTTGGACTGTTTAGCTCCAGTCAGACTTCCATTCTGATTTTCTCTTGTTTGGTAGACAAGTACGCAACACTCAGCTTTAATATATCAACTTACGATTTAGGCCCCCCACTTAGTTAGTTTGTTCGAAAGAGATTAGGATCAAATACGAACACGATAAAGTCTCTGTTATGAAAGAATGAGGAAAATTCATTGAAATCTTGATAACTTCAAATAAACCATACAGTGATGCAGAGAAAGGAAAACACAATATACAGAAATACACTAATGTACGTTAATTCATTACTCAACGTTTAACAGTATTCAAAGTCATATTGATGCTCCCGACAACATGTTTGCAGACGGATACCTAAAAATTTAGGCGGACACAGGCAGATATATAAGTGGCGTTTCGAGACAGCGCGTCAGAGAGGTGACCAGGTAAGCCGTTATGTTGGCTTTCCCGTCTCGTACGCGCCGATCAAGGTGGCCTCAGACTGAACTGTTTGTAAACACAGAGCTAAGCAGTATTGGACAGTATGACCGTACCTTAACTGAACAAACGTTTCACCTGCACAATAGCTTGCTCATCTGAAACTCAGGATAGTGAGAGTGGTACCTCAGTGATTCATTTATAGCTTTTTACCCAGTGGTTAGGCGTACACGGAACTCTGCCGTTTTGTGAATGCATTTGCTCTCAGACTCGGCTGGTACACTGACAGCTCTTCCAATGTTATTAGCCTTTTTGGTCAGACCTTCATCCGTGACTCAATGATTCGTTCGGTATGCTATCGACGGCTACTCTCAATAAGTGTAAGCTAGTTGCTACGGCTCCCGAAACCATCGAGTGATTTCAGTGTTACTCAGAAGCAAATGTGGGCTGAGCGTCAGTATCTGATAATTCACTTGTGTCCAATGTGACGTTAACGATTCAGGAGTCAACAAGTTTGCTTGTAGAAGTGTGGCCGAAGTTCATGCTCCCGTCATGACATAAATATTCTCCACAAACGAGCTCTAATCAGAAAGAAAATAAAGTGTAATGTCTCCATTCGGAACGTGATCCCGAAGCTTTTTATAGGGATACAAAATCTACAAGCAACTGTTTTTGATATTCAAATTATATCATTCAGAATCCTTTGTTGCTTGCCGTGCTTCTAGAATGAAAGTAATATGCCTGTATTTCCACTTTCATGAGAAGTTCGTTAGACGTGTCAAGTTAATTCGAATTAAGTATCATCAGTCGTGTAGGTTTCTCCGAAATTAAATTTGAGGTTCTCGAAATAATCGAACTATAAATGAGATCAAATTTGCAGTGGAATGACCCGTCCAAGTATGGAGTGGGCTAGGATGTACTGATCAAATTACAGCAACTAACTTCAGGTGGTCGAAAACTGAGAGATTGGTACTACGCTGCACTGTCGGCAATACCGGTACACAGGGGTGCGAAACCAAAGTCGAGCTGTGCTTTACGCATGTGGTTAAATTTTGTGATGTAATCGATCAGTGATACTCATCGTCACATCACGCATATTCCGTAAACAAAACGTTGGCAATCCAACCACTGTTCGGTCAGACGCTGGAGCTTTGTTCCAAGACAACTTCGGAAAAATCAGCAGAGAGAATGACGCACATATTCACTTGCTGTAAAAAGTTTGAGGGGGGGTTATCATGTATTTATTAAATAACTGGACATTGCGGAACGAAAATCATTGTGTTCAACTGGACTTTGTCTGAAAAAAATAGACTACCAACATGGTACATATTTGGTAACAGCACTTCTGATTGGTTAGCGACAGTCCTGATTTTACGATTCGCACAACCTGCGTTTTACTAGTAATCAATGCTGTTTATCTTGTGATAGCGTATACTGTAGTACACACTCAGTAATTTGCACAAAACATTGTTCCGCCGTAATTACTTATTACTTTTCATGACCTCTGTGAGGTTGTACTTGGTGCGACACTACTGACTACAACCGAAAAGACAGCTATTACGCCCTCTCCTAGAATGATCTGCAAAATTTACCAATGTTAACAAGAGGTTAAAATCGGATGTCTGCATAGGACAACTCGGTAGCATCCAGTGTCAGATCAATAGGCTAGTGTTGCAAAGCGAACAGAAGGGGTTCAGATTTTAAGCCGCATAAAGCCAGTTTCAACGAGTATATATTATCCCAACAGTTCCGTTTCAGATCTACAAACCAAAAAGCTCACGTGAAACCGAAAGCTCTAATCGTACAACGGTGACGTTCAACATACTCACGGTTAAAGTAAGTAGATTTTTCAACCGTAACTGGTAAATGAACCCAAGTAAAACGTCAGTTTTCATTCACATGTTGAAGTTTGTAAGTATTGTTTACTACCAAGCATTGATACCCTAGTGATGATGATAGTAATTGTGTAAGTACACCCGGAGAGTTTCTCAAAAGTCGGAACGTGACAAACAGGTTTGTTTATGGTGTCATCTCCCAGTCAATTAACACAAACGTAAAAATGGTTTGTATTACGGTCAGTGTTACAACGGTGTCGTGCTGTTGTTTCGGGGACGACAGGCCACGGCAGATTCACCGCTTGAATCAAGGACTTTTGCGTGCACAAATTAAGGTTTGGTTACATTAGCGGTCAGGCAACAACGTCGCACACTTCTGGTGTAAATACGTGTGACGCAATCGATGGGCTTAATTTCGACGTTCATGTTGACTCTGCAATCCGACCGGACTACGTAGGTCAAGTTTGTGCTAACACTTCATTTCTGTCCAGCCGTCAATAAATCAGTATTTTGTTCGTTTGCACCCTCCGACAAGCACCTAGTTATGCGATCGATATGATCCGTTCCGAGAAAATAATTAGGTTCGAACTGAGTTGCCATTAACAAACAGTCAATTTTTAAGGCAACGTTGCACAGCTAACCTAGAGATGAACAGTAGTCTTGGCTGTAGAGCTTGGGAAATCATCCCCAAGGCCTTGTCAAGCATTCTGGTCGGTGATACTCTTGGTATTTCTTATTCAAGCAGCAGACTGATATAGATCATTTTAGATGTGAGATTGCTCTGCGGATCCTTTTACTGCGTAATATGTAAGCTAGGAGTGTGTCAATATATTCATTGGCAATGAGTCGTTTCACATAAGATCTTGAAGTCCTTGTTCATGCTGTCAGTGATGCAAATTTTGTGAATTCGATATTCGAGGTATCGTAGTAAACTCCCTTTTTGTTTCCTCAGAGTAGAGCTGATCTAATGCATCACAGGCTTCCAGTCCACTGTATGACATGTCATATACTGGTCGCTGTGTGGGCTATTAAAATACAACTCCAGTTGACAGGTTCTGGTACACAGGGAAACCAGTCAAAGACTTGAATCCTAATGATGAGGCTGTTCATTTTCAGATGAGCAGTAACGTCTGAAACCTATTTGCATCCCCCACTTAATTTAAGACCACTCAAGGGTGTTTTGGAGTTGGGAAATTGATGGCACTTTTTTGCCACAATAGTTTTTAAGTGTTTTGCATAGGGTAATGAAAACGGAATCAGAGATTCGATCTGACTGTTCAAATTCTCACACTGATTCCTCAACTCAGTCTGCGTCATTTTATTTTTCGAAGTGCCAAGCACTGGACCGAGCGATACAACTTCTGGCAACTGTTTCGAAAACTGCATCGTGGTAAATAATTGATATGCCCTTCGTTCAAAAATACTTTGTTGTTCTCAAGATAACATTCTCAAAGAAATAGCTCATTCAAGGCGTGCAGGATTTGAGAGGAACCGATAGTTCATTGCTATCGAAACCTGAGAAGGGTGCACGAATTGTTTTGATGAGCAAGACAACTTGCTTAGAAAAATGGTTGATATCTCGAACGACTCGCCTAAATTCAGCAATAACTTAAAAAACAGAACCGACGCTATCGGAAACTATTTCTAAAACTGTAGGGAACTGGAGACAACATGGTTTGATTGACTTTGTGACATTCGAACGAAATCGTCCAGCTGGGATTATGATACCGAGACTGTATACTTTAGCGAATGTTCACAAGGTAAGAAGACCATCATGCTTGGTTCTTCATATATGAAGTCCTCCATGTCCTTCAATGGCCCAATAACTAACAGTGTTGCTGGAGGTCATAAAAAAGAACACCACAGTATGCTCGCCAAACAATATGTCCTAGTTTGTCAAATCCGTCCGACTGCTAAGTGCGGGGGGAAAAAGGTATTATCCTATGATGTCCACAATCTGTTTACGAACGTACCGCTTATAGAAACCGTTGATTACTTTTGTGGACACATCCGTTCCATAAGCTTAAACTCCGGCTTACTGCGGTACACCCGAATGGCTGGTGTTAGCTTGCTTGCGCAGTTTAAAGCTGATAGGATAAGACGTCGTTGGAAAGATGACTTTGCGGTGAGGTCATCATTAGGCCTACCTTCGACAGATATTATTATGAGAGTGTTAGGAAGAAGTGGGTTTTATAGAATTATTGAGTATAACACTTCTTACAAGTGATACGTGAACGACATCCTGTATAGTTGAAGAAACTTTGGATCTAGATAGCTGAGAAGAACAGCGTCGAGTGAAACGGATAAACATCTCTCTTGAGTGTGGCATTGAATCAAGTTGAAGACAATTCAACTCAGAGAAGCATTCATAAGAAGACTTGGAGCTGCCAGTATACTCATTTTTTTCAGTTACGTACTTCTCAGACAGAGAAGAAATCTCGCTCTTGGTCTGACACAGTACTAAGAAGATATGTGCAAATGATACTAGTAAGCAGAACTGATATACTTATGGTGGACATTCTCAGAAAACGTTTATTCCAAGCACTTTGCTGACAGACAGGCAAAACTGATAGAACCAAAATTTAAACGTTCACCTGCGGAAAGAAAATTGCTCTCTGTAAAGTTGGATCACAGAGGTGAAGTTGTGATACGACTGGTGACTCATAGAAAAGACGACGTTTTGGTCCAACCCGGTAGTTTGCTTACAACTCGAAAATACGTTGGCTGAAGAGTATGCGAGGTCACTTTATGCTAAATCTCTCACACGTTCCCGTGGAGCAGGTTACGTCTGTCGCAAAAACAAGAGTCCTCCTCAGAGGATATGTGAAAAAACACTCTTACATGACTGAATAAGAGCGAGATGCCTTCTGCCTCATGTACAATTCTGGTGTGTCTGGTTGACTGACGGCGCTAAGTCACATCACAGGAAATTTGAAGGCGTTCAAACTAGTGAAATTCGGTTGTGCAGTCCACAGCTATGCACTCAAGAGAAATTTATCTAGGCCGTACGAACATCGTGGTCTCCCATTACTCACCCGACGCCTCTACAGGTCACATTATCCACCCAGTTGCTCTCCAGTTCAAAACCGACCGACGTAATTAAGCAAGAAACTGCTCTTCATTGTGCTGGGCTGATAGGCATGGTGATAAAAAGGTTTTGCACGTGGTCGGGTGATGATTAACTGAAAGTAGACTGTTTGACGAACTGCATTCCAGTTGCTGTATTCATTCTGATCGGAGACCTCGCAGTCAAGTTGTAATCTTTGGTAAAACTTAACTCTTTAGGCAACATTTATGGTCATTATTAGGTGATTGGGCCACTGAGAGAAATTCAGTTGAACTCCAACAATTCCGACTTCAAATTTTGTGTTCAGGTTTCTCCTTCAACGGACAAATATTGTCTTGAGTTTGGCTGTTTTTCAGACTCTTCGCTAATACATATCCTTAACCCAAAAGAGTTTTACACTCCCTACGCACTAGTGTGTGAGGTAAAGGCGGGAACTTTATTTTTAGTTTGCCTAGGTTTGCGTCACGGTCGTTATTAGAGAAATAACTTCTGTACTGCCATTTGGTGATCGTCCAACAATATGACGCTTATTCCTACGTCATGGGTTATATTCCCCAAGCTTGTGTAGAGCACTTTCGAACAAACGCCGTGAGAACAATTGTGAAAACAGTTCTGCTAAGCAACAGTGACGCTGATGGATTGCAGCGTAAACTACTCGAGAAATCCTGCCGGAGCAGTCGATCTCCTGAATAATGTGATGGATCCCTTAAGAGACAGTGGAACGGGTGGGTAACAGATTCCAGACGTGAAAGTTCCGAGTCCTCAACGTGGCTATGTAGCTCAGATGGAAGAACACTTGCCATGTCTGGATACGTTGTTTCCATCGTTGGTCCGAACCCAGCCGAAACTTTGATTTTTCACATTTGGACCTCTCCTAAATTATCAAACTTTTCAATCCAATCGCTATAGGAGTTGTCCATCACTTATATGGTGGTCACTAGGACCAAGTGTTTGTGTAAACATTCGTCCAACAGGTCAACTTAGAGAAGCAAATAACTTTTGTTGTGATAACTGAACAAACTGACCTGGAGAAATGAACGTTTTGGACGGTGTTTCAAGTGATTTAATACAAGGTTCGAGGTCGGCACCCTAACTGAGAGGCTACACCACATGAGCTATGGGAGAAGCATCAGTGGTTTGAATTGAAGAAAACGTTATGTAAAACTTCACACAGAAGGCACTGCTATAACAGAGAAACCTGTAAATTTTTAATCTCATGAAAACCAATTTGTCAGTCAATCAGCCATCTGCAAATTCACACGCGAAATTTTATTTGGAAAAGGAACAGAAGCGAAGACAAACAATGGTGGATGGAATGGTCACCAAATATTGTGAAAAACAAAATCAGAATTTTCTACTGTGCAGTCAGCCAACTTTTGTAGTTTTTGGGAAACCTAACACCATCTAGGGATGTGGACACAGCCAAAACTTTTGTCGCGAAACAGAGCAGTCGAACTAGGTAAACAAGTTCCGGACTAAGTGACATTACTCTCCCGCACTGATACGTAGTGAAACCTTTGCTAATAAAAACTCACTACTAAGTCGTATGTGAAATCAAGTGGTTTAGAATTCATTTCTGAACGTTCCTGAGGTCATCGTTATCTGGTTGCATAGTCTAGATCTCTACATCCAGAGAACATCAATGAAGACATTGAACCTCATGTGGTATGTGCTCAGTCGTTGTAACTAACGACTTGAGGTAACAGTCAAGATAACAACGTTCAACGTGCGTACGTAATTAGCTACGTGCTTAAGCAAATAAACTCGGTAGATATTTTTGGAAGTGCAAACTACAAAGAGTCAAACGGTTTGTGTGTTAATAGCAAAGCAATGAAGGTAGTCTCCATCAAAATATTGCATGTGACAAAACAAGACATATACGAATCCACTGGTAAGGTGTGACAACAGGATTGAGCACCCAGCCTGGACTTTTGCTTGGTCCTATATCACTTTTCACTGTCTTGCTGACAGTTTGAAAAGTGCTAAAAGGGTTTCTTTTGATATGTGACTTAACATACCTGCTGGGTCACCAGCTTGAGTGAGTCTCACTGGTGTATTGTGTCAGAAATTAGAGACGCAATAATCACAGTTTATTCTGGACGCTGTGTGAAAGCCCACGTTGATAAGCCTGTCATCCGAGATTGATGAGCGAACTCTGGTGAGATATCTTCTACAACCTATATAGTGAACATACTAACAAATCTTTTAAAATGCGGACGTAGAACGCAACCTAATCGATAGAGTGGTTATGCACTGGAGTTGATGCAACAACTAAAGGTATGTACACCATTATTCCGCGGTACTTGTTTGGTAGTCTACCATATGAGGCTGTTGTTCCACTGGCCGCAAACTAGACCTGATCCTTTCCTTTCTGTGCGCTTGAGATAGAGATCTGTAGGCACAAGTACGCAAGACCTCAGATTTACCGAAGGGGACATGGAGACGGTTGACTCTGAAGTTGAATATGTGTATGATTAAACATGTGTAACACCATCGACTTCAGCCTCATCAACGTGTGAACAGTCCGCGATTACACAATGTCCACTTGTTTGTTGGTTTAGGAAAATGGGACTTTAATAAACACTTGCTGAATGTCTGCGTACTTGTATCAAGATAGTGAGCAAACTGTACGGATGAGGCCAACACAGATGCCAAATGTCGTGAATGACAGTCTGATGATATATCGAATGATTAAGTTAGACGAAATGTTAGCAATCCGGAGAACTGAGACAGCAACAGATGAGACTGCCACACTGGGAATATTTCATTTAGTTACTGAAAGTTCTCAAGTGAACATGCAACTGTAATAATCTGCTCAATATCATGTAGGGGACCAAAGGCATTTTCACGGCTTTCTATCCGCTTCACCCTTTGAATCTGTTTGTCGGATAAACATCCGTTCGCTTCCGTGTATTCAAGAATGCTGAACCACTAGTTACACTGATTCGACTATACGTAACACTTGAAGTGGAGGAATTCGAAATGAATTCCACCCACGTTTAACCGCCGTCTTTGCATATAGACAAGCCTAACAGCTAGTCTGCTTTGAAACGAGCAAATGAGCATTACGATGAACGACGTTGTCGGTGATTGAAATCTAATGATTTTTTTGAAGAACGTCTGGACAAGTAAAGATCAACAAGCGGTTTAAACTAGCATGACGCACAGTTTTTTGCATAAATTTTTAATCAGTTGTGCTTGAATTGCCATACCGTAAACAATTCCGATGTACTAGATTGTTACTCGGTCACGGGCCAGCAACCTTTGAGCAACGCTTAGAAAAATACTAAACGTCCAATTCATTTCTGCCCCAACCATTTGACAGTCAGCGCAGTGTCAGTAGGAGTATGTCATGAGTACAAAACGGAACCACTTAGAATTAAATAAATGGTGCGAAAAGAATTTACGTAGTTAATTCACATTTCCTTTGACTAACTCAAGCAAAACATCAGAGGTACGTCTTATGTGACTCATACCAACAAACTAAGTATAATACACAATGATCCTTGGGCATGGCAGACGACTGGGTATGTTCAACAAGTACGTTCAGTAGATTGTAAATACACGAACTGGTTCATTAGAACCACCTTGTGAGACTTTCAACAGCGCAACGCCATGATTCTGTGATCTTATATAACTTCACTAAGAAAGCATCCGATTTCTTAGACCCCAAGCAGCATGGTAAATATACACCAGACTTCGCGTGCATACGTGAGATTACCGACGAATGCCGTACAGGTCAGTCAAATTGCATTCGTGCTTATCGGTAAACTCTGGCTTTTGTCAGCCTCAAAATATTAAGACTTTAAATGGGTTCGTTTTGAAATAATGAATCACTGCACGTGTTCAAAGCGGTTGTCAGGACATTAGTATTTTTGTGACCGCAAAATTCTCTTGGCCTGCGAAGCTGTTTGTTGCAGGAAATCCTACAAAGGTTATGGTAAGATACAGGACCACGAACGCGTACACTCATTTGTACCGCTGACGTGTAATCACACACACTGAGCAGTAGTACACCTTCGTTCGCCTTAATGACACGTCCCCTATAGCGCGTACACACTAGTCCAATAGTCGATTCTCGTCCAACATATTCCTGACTTTGAAATTTGCCATTGAGTTCTCACATGTGTTCCCAGATTGTGAGTATTATATCACTCACAAACGAAGCTGCTTATTATACAACAGTATTAGTCTATCTGAAGCTTCCTACTGCTACTGTCTTTCCACTAGCAAGGTAGGTTGAAGGCGTCTAATCGGTGGAGTCCGTATCTAACAGTTAAGCAGAGGCCTCAAAGTATACGGTGGGATGGAGGTGGGAAATCAATACGATCGATGTTAAATCTAAGTAAAAGAAAGCTCAGAGTTTGTGAAAACTTTTCAAGATCAAATACCTCTGTAATCTCAAACAATAACCATATTTTTATCAGTACACGTTGCAATCCATTTTCAGCCAGTGGATTACAATCATATCTTGAAATGTGATAACGTCAAACACAATAGCATATCATCAGAATCTCCCTGGTAACCAGTGGGATGGGAAACGGCTACATATCTAATTGAACACATTTTAGTACCTTTCGCTTCATACTGTTGTCTCAAGCCATCAGCTCTTCACTCAACGCAGACTGTAGTCATTCGAGAACGGAAGGAAGAGTGCCCAGCGTAGCATAACTTTGAGATAATCCAACATCACACCGACCTCGATCGGTAACCAACTGTTTATAGATGATAGTATCAAGGTAAGGAGCAGAAAGACATGGTGAATTTTATCTTCCTTCGAGGCTTTTCATCTGCCATAGTAATAACTCACAACAACCACTATATCATACCGATATGTTGGTTGAACAGAGGGAACCATGTAATGTGAAACACCATTGAGACGTAACCACATAACAGAAGCGTAGTGAGTGTCAACCATCGATAGTAAATCGAATATGTCATTGTGATATTACTGAGAGATCATTCTACACTTTCCAATAGAGCAACCGTGTGCTACCAAAGTTCTCGTTGCTTTATACGCTGGATAGTTGTAAAACGAAAATACAGGTTAAAATTTCATGTTCTTCCGAAGTGATACACAAGTTACTTCTCATATACCCGTGAAACGTCAGAAGAGGTGAGAGAGAAGAAACGGTCAATGTTACTATCATCTAAAATTCTCACCCGCTTGGACTTCTCTGCTAAAGCGACCGTGTTGAACTGAAGGACAATTCTTCACCATTTGAAAACAACCAGAAAATTCCACGATAAAGGAAAATCTCACTTGGCCGAACATGCAACCAAACACGCTCTTACAGGTACGCATACACAACACATTTGGCATATGATCACAAATTTAAAATGGTCCCGATTCAAAACTTTTTCATTTCGCTTACAAGAAATGAGTTTCAGATAAGCCACTTGTGAAAAACTAATCCGTTTAGTCACCACAAACGGCAGACACAAACAAGCAGCTTACTACTAAATCCCCACTGAATATCAATAGAACCACTTTGACCAAGGACCGATTGTCAAACTGATAAAACCTTCGAGTCAAAATTTAGTCCCATAGAAACCAGAGTATGACTGTCATCAAAATCTCGATCTATACTTTTTCATTCAGTGAATGCGCGATAATACAAAGTGTTGGTAGACGTAAACAAAACAACACTTTCTCGCACATTCAACAATTAAGGTTTAGTCGACTAGACTTAACAGGTTAGATCATGAAATTCAAAGTGTTAAATGTTGTCAGTTAATAAACAAACCACTCGAATTCATATTGAACTTTGACGCATTGGACAATTAAAAATTTACCTCCATGTAGTCGGTCGAAATGTTGCCTTGCTTATTAAGACGAATCCATCACTAGATGTGTTCTCTCAAAAAAATATCTCCACCAGTTATTAGGGGTGGTTTAAATTCGTCGAACTGGTTTAGCATGTTTGCAGTGTGTGCACTCTGTTTTGTCGACAAGACATCTAAATCTCACCAAATCACATCATGCGGCCACTGGTGATTAGGAACAAAGGCCAGATGGCCAAAAGACATCCTCGTCACAGACAATAAGGTCATCCATCACTCCGTCGACCAGGAATACGAAGAGCTACTGATCATTCGCATTAGTGGTTGGACGTGTTGTGAGTGTGATACAGAGAATAATGTCAAAGATGAACGTTCCATAGAAGTTTATGCTCATACAAATGATTAACGAAGACTAATCAACAAGACAGAAACGTTAGGCTACTTACTAATATGATAAAACAGGTGTTTATCAGGTCTCTTCAACCTCTGAATGAAACTAGTTCGTGCACACTAGTAATGCCATCTCATTTTTCAATAAAGCGTTCGTGGTAAGAAAGCCATCTTTAGCAAGTCTACAAGGGACTTCCAATGTTTGAGGTAACGAAAACCAAAACGTAATTGTTGCAGTGAACGCGGCTGACGACGTCTTGTCGTTTTTCCTTTGAAGAAATATTTGTTAAACTTCCGCCTGATTTTTCTTCAGAACCCGTGGTTGTGTTGTTGATCCAGAAAGCCTTTGATTTGTACGGGAGCATGTTGATAGGAAAGTGAAACACATTCGTCTCAAGGAAACTAAGGAATTAGCAACGGGAAACGGACACAACACACAACGCCGAAGATTTTGGTATCAGATGTGAAGATAGCAGGACGCGTTTCTCATCAAATGCTAAGACGGCGAACGAGGAATGACTGGACTGAAAATTCAGCCTAAGTTCACGTTATCCAGGTACAGCGCAGGTTATAGCCCAAAGGACCTCATATTTCTTTATACAGAAGGACGGTGGGTTTTTCAGTGTGCAAAATAGAATGTATACAGGTCACCCTGGAATGTGTAGTTATCCACTAAAGCAGCTGCCTATGTGCTAACTTCTCCGTCATCTATACAAATCAGAAACCCACATTAGATGACAGCATTATCCTCAGTAATATACGTGATAGATAACGGAAAGTTGTAGACGGGAACTGCTTACATATAGCCAATAATTAGCCTTTCCTCCACAGATCGCGCAAAATGATGACACGGCTATCAGTGCGCATCTCACAGTGACTCTCGCTGACCCTTAATAAGTTGTACTACATGCTATCAAAATCGTACTACCCATGTGGGTGAAACGGTCAGCATCCTCGGATAACGCATGTGCAGTGGGGAGAATAGGAATGAGAGTTCCACAGTTTTCATCTAACATTTTGCGCCTTGGGAGTGTGGGGTAAACTCCACATTGACCCACTCTGTCCCTCACCTTATTCGGCATGTTATGCAAAACTGTGAGAGTTGAGCTAAGCAGGATAAGGGTATTCACATTTTCCACAACGGTCACCTTAATAACGTTGTGGGACTCCAAACCGAGACGACTGATACCGCTTAAACAACAACGTTGGGCAGGATGTTGAAAGGGAATATCTGCAGTAAAACCACCAGCAGTTGGGAGGCAACTGGTGAGTTGTCCATAAATTTGCTCTGTTTAAATGATGAACAGAAATCGATCACAGCAGATTCACACTTGTTTCTAGAACTTCTTTGTGGATGCGTTAGTTTCACGGAAAATTACGAACGGTCAAGCCAAAGATGGTTTTCCGGTTTGCAGGTGCATTGGCTGTGGTTTATTTGTAAACTTATCGAAGACATCTTATCTGTCAAGAATTTAAAATGAGAAACACCAGCGCAACAAAATTAAATATAGATAGACTTCCAAAAAGGGGTTCATTTCGAAGACAATTACCATCGAAGTAGCTAACCTAGAAGGCCGTTTTTGACTTATAAATAATAGGAGAGCATCATGAAACACTGAAATTGGAGCATCATTGTGGACAATTTAGAAGATCAGACAAGTGAAACAAACTTCATATCACAGAGGATCAACTGACATGTAATAAGTCCAGCTATATTTACCTAGAAACAGTATACATCTCCAAATCAAGACGTAAGGTATGTGAGAAACCGTTTAGAGTGGTCCAATATTTAAAAAAACGAGCTAATTTGCTATTTATGTGGAGGAAACTATTTTAGGAAGGGGACAATTAATACTTAGTGAACTGTCAAAAACTAGACACTTCCACGTAATAGACGCTGTTTGGGTCAGGAAATGAGTTCCCCAAAAGGTTTTCCCTCCCTTTCTCTAACCACGTTTAGTTGATTTACCTCAGTACCTGGATCACCCTGACTTAGTCACGCAACTTGTTTGAAACCTTAAACGAATACCAGAGTGTGTTTAAAATTCCCAGACTGTACACAGATGCGACACATCTCACTGGCTTGGTAACTGAGTCAGTTGATCGGCCTTCCTTGTGCCAGTCTGGTATACTGCGTTCGGCAACGTACATGGCTTTGTCTTTGTCACGCTAATTTATCTATCCTGCCAGTGGGCTTTGTGATATCGTTACCATACACCCCTTTCCATAACTTAAATCTACTGTACTGAGACTAACATGCTAATCGTTAAAATGATACGAGTGTCCATTTAAGCATGTTCAAATCCAAAAGAAATTACTTGACAGTTAAGCAAAATTTTCAAGTTATAAACAAAACGACGGTAAGGAAAATTGTGCTAACAATTATAGATTCATTAAATTACGTGTTTCCAAGCTGTTACAATTAAATGTGTTTTATGTGACTAGGAGTTAACGAGAACGTACATTTCAAATGTTGGGTTATATTCAACTCGAATTTCATGAGCCCACTTCGATGGAAAATTTTACAAATGCGTTCTTACGCTGTTAAAGGCAAAGCGCGAGTGGTTCCTATGTACTGTTGCAGCACAAAACAGCCGAGTTGGTAGAGAATTCGACAGTCAAACATTTTTGTGATAGTAAGGAAGGGCTATGATGTGCCTATTACTGAAAAAGTGAACTGGGAAAATAGTCATCCGTTCTTCGATCTTTATCTTTGACGAGTCACGTTAACCGTAGTAACAACATTACAACTGAGCATTTCTCAAACTAAGATCATACTGCCTGACACAAAACAGCTCACCTAAGTGCGAACTATGATTATTACGGTCCGCTTGTGAACGATAAGAGTAGCTATCCTAACCCCCCCCATATTGTGAACACCTCCACACTGCGGGCGAAATGTGACGTAATCTTAAGCAAAACATGAAGAAACCCAAGAGATGTGCGTAAACTATGACAGAAAACAACTGAATATCTGGAGAAAAATATAGTGCTGTAATCGCTACAATAAGTTCAAGAAATCAAACCATTTAGACTCCAGCAAGGGTTAGCAAGACATCATTTGCGCTGTCACTCATATGTTCACATAGTTGTTAACATTTTCTGTGAGTAAACAAAATGGAACAGATCATGAATATATAGGGTTCATTTTCTGTAAACTTCGAAACGAAATTGCATCAGTAAGTTCACAGGTTAAGATCTGCTGCTGACTGAAAATATGTACAATCTGCTTGGAGGACTTACACGGTTTTCTTCGTAGCAATTCATTTGTGAACAAATCCCACAACCAACTTGCATGGAATTCGGAAGCGTTAATACTAATTAGGTTACAGAAAACTATACGATGCATATGTTTATTGTGGTTTTATAGTCCGCTGGATATTAGGAACCTTACAACTCACTCAGAAAAGCACTGTCGCGTCTGAGTATGGTTCCGTGGCTGGTTCGAATCTGGTCACCACTTGGTCTCTTTCAAGTTATCATATCATCTGTGCTACTCAGCAGTAATAAACATTTCCAAAATCGGTTGTAAAATGCTCTCTTCAGATAAACTTTTCTTCTGTAAACCTATGAAATAAAGGCTGCACACACGCACCCGAGTAATTATTTTTACACGAACTGTTGTCAACAAAACGTCAAGCGTTGTGCTTTCTGAATAAATTGCGGTAGCTTAAAGGCTCAAGTATTCCCCTGAGGTAAATGCATTTTTCAGAAATTAGCCTATAGTAGATCGTAGTTTCCTACCTACGTTTTAACATCCGTTTACTCACAGAGTACAACTTAACTGAAAGATCAAGGCGTCTGTCCCATCTCAGTTGATTTTATCTGTTTACTGATCAAGACGTACTTTTAGATTGTCGCTTGAAACTGAGGACGACTTACAAAAAACGCGTCGTTACGGATACTGACAGCACCCATTTTGGAACAGTGGACACATATGACTAACCTTAAAATATCAAACGGTTGACACGGTGTTGAGTATATTTAAACGTTTATGTGATACTGATCATGAGACTTACAACAAAAATTCCCCCTCGTCTGATTTCCTTTAACCAGATATTCATATCGACCAACAGCTGAACTATTCAAAATAAAGAAACCATTAATCGACTGTCATCAGAAAAGGGATCGTTTGAAAGCAACTGTTTGTAAGGAGGTGAACAGACTAAAAACACTTCGATATGATGAGTTAAGGATTTCTGTACTGACATTTACACCTGATAAGAAAACTTGAATTTACAACTTCTCTTTACTCGTTCGTGGTGAGCAGCCACAAGATTTGTGTGATATTCTCAATAAAATATGCGAAAAGAAACATTTGGATCAAATTTTCTCAAACGGATCCAACATTTTAGAGGATTCAACGTTCCACATTACATCTAACACACTGTCAGAACGAAACAGAATGATTCAGCAGATTTAACGCTTTTTTGTGTTGAAAGACAGAAGCATTTTGTTGAGTATTTTTCGATTTTCTTTTCAGAAAATTTGTCGGTAGGCGCATTTATGACGTTGTATGTGAGCCTACAGAATCTTACCAAGGATTCAATCTGTCATTTAGTTTAGCCAGTAGGTATACCTGGTAGTGTATCTACAAAATATTGAGAGCTGAACTCAAAGCTCATTACTTTTGAACTTGATTGCAAAACACACTTAAAGTAAGTTGTTTATTTTAATGAAATTTCAGACCATATACACTGTTCAGCTGGTACGATGAAGTCAGTGACTTCAACCTAAATGAGAAGTCCGGATCGTGGGGTTATCAGTGGGAAACAACAGAGCGTTTCTGTTTATTCATCGTTCGAAGTAATCGGACAATCTGAACACTAAGTGTAAAAGGTTCCGGTTAAGCGTTTAGACATGACTGGTTGATCATGCTCACTATGGGGTTACTGACTTTGTGGCGACCACGCTAGTCTCATAAGCAAGAAGGTCGAAGTGTAAGTTCCGACTCGAAAAAGGACAGGTACTACTGATGAGCTCCAGTAGGAGTGAAACTTGAACCTATTGCTTCATTAAGAAGCAATCCGGCCGAAACGTCTTTCTGAATGTAAGAACCGTAATTAAGTGTAGATGTTGTTCATGTAGAAATAACCAAAATCCCGAAAATTCAGCGCAATTTCAATTTAGTTCACCAATTTGTCGAACGAATTTTCGAACACCACAAGATCCCTAGTCTAAAAGTCTAAATACCCATCACTAACTCCAGATTGCTTTAAATGCAATGTTAGATTGCGTCTTGGCTCATATTCTTGAACAGTGTTGAACGTTGTCTGAAAGTAAATAGATTTTGCACACATGAATGAGCTCAGAGGTAAAGCTGTACCTACCTAATACTGGGTTATTTCCAGCTGATCATTTCATCCATTCACATCCAGTTTAATTATCAACAAAAAGTATCAACTGGCTACCCCCACACAGTTTCCAACAAAAATCTTTATTTGCTGCAAAATGATCCAAGCATTGTGTATTGCAACGTTAACTGTTGGTGTTTTGTAATGTAATTACACGAAGATCGCGAAATTCTTGAGAAATTAAACCGGCTTTCACTATGTAGTGATATGACACTCTCTCAACGTTCTAGCTAAATTCACATGTTAGTAATTTGTTCTTACACAGTTAATCACAATGTGGCTATCACAGAAAATTTGTTTTTAGGGAGTTTTTGAACATATGAACTGATCACAAATTTACAGGCGGGAAAGTTAAATTTTACCGCCGTGTTTTTTAGAAATATAAACCCTGCCCTCTCAGTGTCCACTGCCTTTTTGAGAAATAAAGTTGTTGATTTGCGACGTCCACTCACAACATACCGTCGTGATAAACGAACGTGTTTATACAGTATTGACAGAATGTATCGATTCGTGAACGCAATGCGAAGGTGCTTGCCTTAGTCCTAACTTAATCAAGTCGAACACTTCTTTGGATAAATTTATCACTCAACTGAATGCCCCGAGGCGAGGCGCGCAACTTACGATCACCAACAAGGGCAGGGAATATAGCTCAATTTTACTACACAAGGTAGTTTGAGCTATAACACAATTAAGATCAAATGTACAGCATAATCGAATGTTGCTCTCTCTATTTCAGTTCACCGCATGAAAGTCGTGTGTATGATCTTTCGGTTCTGTGTGATGGCTTATTCTCCCGTGGGGTAGATTATGAGCCTTTCAACTTCATGACTGTTAGTGTCGTCGAGGCAAGCTAACATATCTGTCAACAAGCTCTTGACTTCGAAAGTCAGTTAAGAATTTCGTGTCACAACAAGGCATCTTATACAGAAACTGCACTTCGAGGATGGCCTTCAACGTGCTCTCCAAAGTCAGACTGAGGCAGGTGCTTCATAGTGCAGAGGCAATATCAACTCACCCTTAAATCCTACTCCGCACACACGACAGCAACTTGTGACTAGCTTACTGTTGAGTGGAAATTGATGTGACACACTCTTCTGGCATTTATTCTGTTTTTGTTCCCCTTTCCAAACCATTACTATTGCAACGAGTTACTGTCTGTTTGTGCCAATGATCGATGGGTTCTCTTTGATTCTTCTTTTTCCACCTCGTCCCACCACTTACATCAGTACCTGTCGGTGAACATTCTTTGAATCGTCTTTTTATTTGCGCGGATTTTTCGACCACGTTTTATTCTGTTCGCATTCGTAGTTTCCGTTTTATGTACAATAGCTCAGCAGTATTGTATTAGGTACACAGTTCTCGTCCACGAACACTTCGTTTGGACCACAGTGCCTTCAACTGCTCTACCTGAGATCGGACCGGTTCCATCTTGATACTTCCAAGCATTTCAATATATGTTAATTTGCCAATGTAACCAGTGAGATGAGGTCTGAACGACAATGTGTAAGACGTATTAGACAATGTGGTCAAGCTTTTTCACACGTCATCGTCAGTGGTCTACGCATGACAAAACTCTTGCGACACAGTCAGACCACAATTAATGAAACAACTCCCCAAAATTCTTACAATATTTTAAACCAAACTCAGTAGATTCAACCTGGCTGGAAGGCGACGGGGTTGGTGATTGGATTAAACATAGCGATCCTGATGAAGCGTTTAACTACGATTCCTTGGCCATGTCTATTATGAGCGTTGTGGCTAACATACCACTTACTTCCTTACTCTGGGTCAGTTGGATTAGTCCACCGCATTTCTTAACCGTTTCTGGGTTACACTCTCATATTACTACTAGAAGACTCGCCTTGCCAGCTGACATTATGGAAATTGAAACGCCAAGTACTCTTTCTTCAATTAGTACGAACACGAAGCACACATGTCGCAAGATGTTCACATTCCAACTTGCACTCTTCAGTCGTTAAAGTAAAGTCAACAAACTTAACACAAACTGAATTCAGCAACAACAAATGAACCGACCAACCAAGCCTTTCCAACCTTTTGCACACTCATTGCAGTCAGTTCCATCACAAGGGTGCATCATAGTCGTCTGTGTGCTGTGACTGTATGACTGACTTTATCTGATTGACCTTAATTTACTGGCCTCTAACACTTTTGGGTTGTGATTACGTAACAACATCCCGTACAATTTGATCAAACCAGTCGCGTGACCGACTGCTACCTTATATTTGGCGCTCACTGAGGTTGGTTTTCTTCGAACTCATTACAGTCAAGTAGTTGTTCAGTTTTCAAAATCACGAATAGCAACCTGATATCCTTTGCCATATGCTGATGCAGGCATCCCTCTTCTCTGCTTGTGTGGGCGTTATTGTGACTTCAGTTTAACTGGATTGTTACGGGCGAGACAGATTGATCGGTTTAGTGTGTATCGCCGTTGTGGTTAGCCGAACCCTGTTACCTATCGGAACGCTCACTTGGGCAGATAGGTAGATGTGTTGTTAAGTCCGATTTCAGTCTGTGACCCGTGTTGCTGGTCAGACAGGCTCTCTTGAATTGGCTTTGGAAGAGTACATTATGGTTCTCCGCATTACGGCTTGTCACTTTCGATACTTTCTTCTGATTGTGGATATTCATTAACATTCCCGGAAAACCGTCATCGGTCAACGTTTTTCTAGTAAGCCCTTCTTCTCCCTGTAGATGATCTATTGTGTATATCTTTCTGGATTTGGGATATAAAGTTCTTTCCAATTCTTGACTGTAAACATTGGGCACAAAGCTAGAGATTTGTAACTGTCACTCGTTCCGTGGTGGCCTACAACAAAACAGACCGTTTCAATGATCCATTCTGAAGTTAATTGGCATACACGTCCAAAAATGACGAACAACTGTCAACCCCCAAGTTAAACGGTACGGTGAGATACGGGTGAATGAAATTCAAATCACGAAAACTGTAGTACAAAAACGCGTCAGGATAAACTGAAACGTTGTATACGCAACCTGCACGAAGTGAGATACGAGAAATTCATGAAGTTACCTCTCAAGTATTCCCAAGAATACAACCCCAAACAAAAAGACCAGTAAGCAATCCATAGCTACGGCAACAATTTGTTTATTTGGGGTACCTTTAAATTTAAAGTAAATGTTTTTCGTATGAGTGAAAATAGAATTTTCGAAAAAAACTCATGGAAAAGTAACAAGCTCACGCAGAAGTACACCGGTGGATGGATTCAACGTAGACCGAATACATCACACGTGGACTCACAGAACTGTTCTTGGAAGTCTCCTTTGACACAAAACAATCCCGAACACAATGAGCGGTAACGATTCACGAAGCGGCTGAAGGATGTCCACCAACCAACGTTCAAGTTTGTGTGATTCCAACTTGTCCGTAGATAACACCAGCTGTAATTGGGTTATCTGTCTTGTGTTGATTACCGTTGAACTCTTCATCCTCTTGTGAACGTGTGGACTATTTTCGTAATTCGAATAAGTGGTTAGAAAGAAACACTTCTCTCCATTAGCCCGGTTGATTACCGAGCGGAATTTAGACAGTCTATTTAGCATGTTTTGATCTTGTCTGGCTTTTCCGTGGGTTCTGGTAGAGTTGATTGGTCAACCCTGATATGCAATTTCCATAGGAACAATCTCAGGGGTCCATTATCGGGTAGCTTGAAGATTAACTAATCAGGTCCAATCTTGTTGACGAGATTAACGGGCAATTTTTTTAACGATTCTGCTCTAAAGCGGGGTTCTAAGTGAGCAATTTCTTTTTCGATCTGGTTTTCTAACCAGTCTAACTAGTTCATCAGTGCTGCTCAGCATCGGTGACTCAATCTTGGACACTTTTCATAGGATACGGAAAATGAAGGAACCTTCCCAAAAGACCAAAATTTTATCATTTATTTGGCAGATAATGCTTGCTACTCAGCGAAAACACACGCCGGGTTTTGTACTTTCATTAGTAAACTTATGCTGCGTTGTGACTTTGGTGAGACAGTTTAAATTTGTTCATATTCTGTGCAGCGGACACTCAAAATCTTGAAAAGAATTTGCCGACTATTTCCCACTGATATTTTCTGTACTTTGTTTATCTCCACGGTTTCCCACAGTTAAAAAGTGAAAAGGACTTCGCACCTATTTTTGTGACCAGGGAATTGCCTTGGAGGAATTGTGTGCTCAACAGATGCGCTTATTAGACAACTGAGCAGCATTAGGTCAGTGCTAAATGTATTCCATACATCTTGGGGAGTTACTTAAATTACATCCACAAAATCCCCCGTTCACCAGGACATTCACCTGAAGTTTTCCTACTACTAAACAAAGATGGGCAATTGAAGAGATGTGTTATGCGGCACGGGCGTGGAATGGAAAAGCTGACTGTCAAACTGACGTTCTCTGCAAATAACGTCAACTTATAACTGAAAGCACTGTCCAACCACAGTTTACACTCTCACATGTTATGCCTCTGTGGCTTGTAAGTAGTGTTATATTTTACAAATTGTACAGTGTACGCATGTTCTACTTAGCTCACTGAGACATGAGGGTCGTTAGGTATGGGTATATACCATATTTACAATTCTCCGTTTGTCTTAAATTGAAAGCTTTTATATCATCCAACTTACTGCTAGTGTATGACATTCTAATTTGGCAGATTTTTAAGGAACACGCTGAATTAAAGTGACCAACAATTCGAAGCTTCGTCATTCATAGAACGGTATGTTTTCGGCCCGCGTTTACCACAGAGCACCCAACAGACGATTTTCAGACGACTTGTGGACGATTTTTTGACGATCTCCAGAAGAATTTTAAGAGATCTACGGACAACTTGTGTAGTGTTGTTACCAAGAGCTTGATATCAATCTTGCGGTGATACTTCCATTATTTTGACAGGCTAGTAAACCCATCAAAATTTGCTGCATGTTCCTCGTTGTCGCTGTCAGCTGGGTAGGGAGAAGTTGACAGTTAGGCTCTAACTTTAATGCGTTCTGTATTTTAACAGCTCTTTCATCAAAGTAAGCTACTGATAACTTTTCAGCGGCCAAACTGGAAATGACCTAGTAAATTTACTACTAAGGCGCTAAGTTAAACTGAAGGTTAATTGGTCACTCCGTTTTCTCTTCTGTAGTCCCAAATGAATGTTGATAGAATGAGTAGTCTGACGATCACGGTCGCAAACGATGAGTGAACTTGAAAGCGTCGACGAGAATAAGTGATCTTTTGGTGTTCCCTCAGATGCGTTCGGTTTTATGACAGTGCTGTACAAGTGTGTTATGTGTGTTATCTGCTCCCAAAACATTTAAAGCCATGATAGCCAGAAAACCTATAAGGCTAAAACCGCGACCCTTACGAATTTCAATCGGTTCATATGATCATCAGAAATGAAAGTTCAGCAAAAATGAACCAAATATAAGCTGTATCCCTGATAATTTCAGGTATATTGTGAGACACGTGTGTGCAAAGCCGAGTTGTCATACAAGAATACGTGAGGGTCTTGGTCATCTTCCTTTTTAAAGTGTTCTACGTTTCTGAAGAATGAGTATCCGGCAAAACATATGGTGTACTAGGTCTTAAAAGAGACAAGTAATTGTGGAAATTGCGTCAAAGACAGATTAAAATTTATGGGGCAAGCACGATTTTTAACACCGTTTAACAAAAGCTAGCGTTATTCTTCGCAAACCGGCTATCACAAGCGTATGACTTTATTTTTCGTCCGACGCATTTTTTCACACTATACCAACATTTGGATAACTGAGCTCAAACGAATTTCTGTTTTTCATTTTTTCCCAGTTATCTCATCATAAAGTCAGATATTTGAGAATGATAGCCCACACATGTAACGCGAAACTGCTCAGAAAAGGGCTACATTTTCGTTTTTGTGCTGCTAACAGGTTGGTGATGATCATCCCCACCGGCTTACACGTGTCGTTAAAACGTCTTACTGCATATGCTCAAAAGTCTTGTGTATTCACTTGCGGAAAAATTCTAGGGCAAGGCCCGTATCCTTTCATCTAGCTTGCTTCAAGTGTGTGATGCTCTTGTCAGTCATGCATAACTGCCAACAGCGATGCCACACAAAGAGGATGAAAGTAATCACCGTAATTATTCATCGGTTCAGAAAAGTTTTGATTCTCTCCGACAAACACATCGTCCACATGTACAAGGTTCTCATTGTTCTTAAACCGTTTGCAGGTGATCGCAATGAGCTTGTCAGGTATAGTGGCTAGCCAGAATAACAAAGAAACTGGAGGCTAAGATAGGGTCACTAATGAAATTCAAATCCCTTGGTTGCATGCTCTGCCTTCGCCCATCACAGCTTAACCGGGGTCTGACTACACAAATTAGAGCGAGATATACAACTCCAGCGCGCAGCTGAGATAGAAAATACTCGGAAGATAATTTTTCATGCTTGTACCATAAGGGCACCATAAGCTGTTCTTACGCAAACATTACCAGACCTTTGAAAACTCTTTCAGAGTAGTATTCATCGGCCTACTGCTGGTCCAGGGCAACCAAATTTATTTAATTTCCTTCTGATAGTCTCAGGTAATATCGTTTAGATTATCGATTGGTCACTCACTCACCAATTCTCACCACTCTTCACAAACGACCATCGACTATTCACACAACTTTAGTAGTCCGCAACCAGGCGTTTACAGTAAGTAGCGTCACAACAGAGTCTTCTCAGTTTAGTAGGTGAGGACGCAATTAGGAAAGCCAGTCAAATGCTTCCATTTGACTAGGTTATGGCTTACATTTGAACACAACCAAGAATGCTACATGAAGTCGTGAACTGCTAATTGTTCCACCAGAAACTTGTACACATTGCTCTATCAACTAAAGTCGAAATTTAGACAATTTTCGTTAAATCGGATGAACAGAGAGTCACATGTGGTAGCAAGTGAGTAAGCTGGACTAGAAGAGTGATCACTGTTCACCAAGTATTGTGTGATTTTTGTCTACGGGGTTATCCATGAAGATAACAAGTTGATCTATTCACGCCCGGTGTGTAGTAAGTCATCTAACACCCGATCGCAAATAAACACAAAAAACGACAACGCGCTGGTTTATGCAAACAGACATGTCGGACCATTTACGATTGTGAATCTTAAACCAATTCCTATATGGGTTAAGAAACACAGTAATTACTTCCCTTACTAGCACGACTCGGACGGCAGAAGTCAGCGGAACGTAAAGCAACTTACAATTTACAACTTACTCGTTGTTGTGCGTCGTTTCACCCGCATCTTCTTATCGTGGCCGCTCGCATACACGGTACCTGGCCAAATGAGCATGTCATTTTTAGACTGAAGCTGTTGTTGTAGAGCCAGCGATGTCTGTATTGCGTATTTCGTACCATGTTTTCGGCTTACGGTGGACCGGTAACCATGACAATAGAAGAACTCGCCTGGTCCTGCACGTCCTTCAAACATACCGCAACCGAGTAACAGAGTGAAAGTTATGTCTGAGACACACTATGCGGAAACCTGTCAAAACCAGTGCTGTACAGACGCTACGTAGATGATATTCTGGCCATCTTTGACAGCTCCAGTGAATCGAATGCGTTATTTTCGAAGTTGAACCAGGCTCACCCGAACCTAAAACTGACGAGAGAGAACGAAGCGAATGACTGCCTTCCGTACCTGGACATTCTAGTCATTCGAAGACAAGATGGCACAGCAGAGAGAGATCCGTCTACGGGAAACCTACCTGGACTGGACAGTACATGCATTTCGAAAGCTTCTGTCCGGTGCAGCATAAGAGATGTCTAGTCAGGACGCTTTTCCATAGAGCACGGAGGATTTGCACGGAAGACAACCTACAACTAGAGTTAGGCTTACTGACAGACACTCTGCAGTTCAACGGGCACCCTCTGGGGTTTATTAAAAAGTACAGCAAAGCCGTCATCCCAACCGTAGAAGTGACGACGGTACCAAAGAGGACGGTGTATTTAGAACTCCGGTTTCTAGGGGACAGCTGGTCAACAATGACGAGGAAGCGTCTAACAGCGGCTGTATCCAGGACTTATAACGCTGCAAAACTGTGCGTAATACAACGAACTAGAACTCTACCAGTCGCCCCGGTTACGAACAAACAGTGTACGTCTGTCACATCTCACTGTCTATACAAATACTCATGTAGCTGCAGTATGAGCTACATAGGGAGGACAAACCGACAACTAGCTGTTCGTATCAAGGAGCATGTACCCAGATGGTTGGAGACGCAATTAGAAACGCCAGGAGCCTGTATAGATGCCAATGGACGACACCCTGCACCTTCCGTCACAAAGCACATAATACAAACAGGACACAGTCAAGGTTTCTGACGCGTTCTCGGTGATCTTTCGGAGCAACCGGAAACGCATACTCCAGTTTGCTGAGGCTTTGGCCGTTAAACGTCACAGTCCACCCCTGTGTGTTCAAAAACAATTTGTGTTGACACTGCGGCTACCCTGGTAGTTAGCAGTCCCACAATTGTGATTTTTCATTTTTGGTGTCTGTTTGTTTAATCCCTTAAGCCATGACTTCCGCTCTGTGGAATTTTGACTCGTTTAAAATTAGTTACATGTCCATGTGTGATCAGAATGTACGAAATGTTACTCCTGAGAACATCACATGAATTGCGTCTTCTCATTGTTTTATTCACGAAAGTTATGTCGACCACTTTTGCCTGCCTGGGTACAGTCTCCAGATTGATGTGGTGCCTGCCAGCCAGAACTAATTTCTAAAAAAAAATATGGTTAAAACTGAACACAGATACTATAGTGGTCCTATAATTTATCGCCGCTTTAGCAGCCCGGATGAGGCCGTTCTATACACTGCAAGCAAAATACGCCGGACATCCACGCAATCACACTCGATAATGCATTGGAGGTACTCGTTCACTGTGCGTGTTTTCCACACGCCCAGTACAACTAAGGTGGACCGAAGGATTTCAGTTGATCAATCGGACTACTGTCGGAAAACGAAGTAAAACATATCAACAAAAACGTACGTTATCATTCAAATCGGAAAAAATGCTTCTGGGGAGCGTAAACAATCAACCTCTGCCTTTAGTTGGAACGACAGCTGAATAAAAAAACTGACGACTGGTCATTTCAAAATAAGCATTTACCATATCAGTTTGCCAACTGCTTCAGTCGACAGTATGGCAGAGTGCGCGTCAACAAGTGTGCCATAACCGGACCGGTTGCTGTAAAGAACGGAGGTGGGCTGCAATCAATCCAACAAACACGCGTGCAGGTTACATTAATATATCATCTTATAAGTCGCTAAAAATTCGATGATTTATAACAGCCAACTGCATTCACTTCTGGGAACTCCTACTTTCTAAGCTGGCTTTGTATATATTGACTTTCTGCAGTTTGCCCGAAACTGACGGTCGAAAGTAAAAGTCAGAACAGCATTCCCTCATCAAGAGCATCAGGGTGTTTTATGCAAGGTTAGTTGAACTAAAATTCCCACTAGAACATTCACTGAGGATTGGGTGGATTCTAAAAAGTGAGATTTCTTGCAGATAGGACTTTTGAGGTCACTGTTATCATAACAAGCTGTGTAATCGGACCAAGGGAGACAAAATTAAGACAAAGCATATCATTAAAATATTCAAGAATTAGAACAATTGATGTATTCAATTTTACACATACCTAAAAAAACGCTTGGAAGGTTTGAAACTTCACTAGTTTTGAGTAAACATGAAGTTCTCTTATCATCTTCCTAACCAAAATCTACACCTCAGCCAACGCGCGCGTTTGTCAGAATATCGTTTTAGTATGTTTCAGTTACATCGCTGACATTTCTGTATGAAACTAACTTGCTGGAGGTTGTTCCGCTTTCTCATCCCCATTTTCTCTGCTGTACATTTACAAATCTGTCAACTTAGTGGCAAAACTTGAGAAGTCAGAAGTCCTTCTCTTGTCTTACAAAAAATATCAACTACGAAATTATGAATAAACGAAGTACACTTCAGAAGGACTACAGGCAAAAAGGTCGAGGACTTCAGGTTTGAGGAAACTGAATACAACATCAGCTTCAGTATAAGCATCATTAACCAATGTGTATAGTCCAATTTCAATTTCCTATGGTTACAATTGGTGTACAACGATACTCCGGAGTGTGAACAAATTGGATATCGGCGGTGCAACCCACTTCGTTATAAATGCTGCTCACAAACCTACGGCCTGATCCAGTAGTTCGAAACCGTTGTGTGCATGACCGACATTCCAGTTATACTAAACTCGGATGAGAAAATTCTAAACCCTTGAATACGCCGTTTTGTTTCAATAAAAACTGTCCTTGTAAAAGCCCTTAACACTCGTAAATATGATTGTCGATAAAAAAATATTATAATTCGTGGTGATACTTTACAGGCTGTCTTGAGTGCAAAGATTATGTGGTCGCAGTGTTATATGATGATAAAACGAATCTTGTTATGATAAACGTTTAAGGATTTAGTAAACTTTTTCAACTAGGAACGAGTAACTTTTGATAAAACAATTAGTCACGTTGAATAAAATACGTTGTCACTTGACATTATGCGGGCCGCTGAAACGTTCCAAGAACTAATGTAATAGGAACCGCAGACAAATTTATCATTTAAAGTGCCTGATAGTTTGTAACAGTATATCCAATCATGTACTCTATCAGTCAGCTGTTCGCACAGCTGAATGAATTTCAAAAGGGTTATCCTATCTTCACGGTCATTAATGAGGTAGCTAAAAGAGGGTCGAAAAACATCGAGCTACAGATGAGTACCGCAAACAACAAATGAGGTGAGTTGATAATACAAATAATATATATTTGAGCACTTCAAAATCGGGGACACACACCTTTGAAACAACCTTTTTAACAGTACCGAATTCACCGCAGTGTCTAGAAACAATAACTAGCTGTCTTTCTTGAATGTATCAGTCGACATAAAACTTGACAGAACACTGGATACTTCAGGATACGGAAAATAAACATACACAGGCCAAATCGTCAGATTTCAAGACAGCCATTTTGAAGGACGCCACAAACGAACTCTTTTAGAAGAGTAGAAATATATCGCTGAACCAAGAAGGAAAAAATGGGAGTACGGTTACTGAGTATTTCTTCATATCGGATAGACAAGAATTTTCAGCAAATATAACCAACCGTACGAACTTTAAAATCTACGATACAATCAACAGAAAGCAACGTTTCTCAAAAACATATCAGAAATAATTGCAAAATTTGCAATTACATGTCATCATGGTGAGATACGGACAAACCATACGCAAAATACTGGCAGAACTCAAAGGACAGTTCAAATTGACCATACAAAGAAACGAATTGTACGATGTCATGTGTTATGACTGCGTAAAAAAGTACTTTGTCCAAGCGGGACCAAAGCTGCCTGCACGACTCTGTGAAATGGAATTAACCATCAAGAGACGATCAACTTTTGTTGACCTCTGTCCACGAAGACTGAAATGGATACAAATTTAATGTGGACCTTACCAAACTCTTGCTGAACGAACACACTTCAATCAGTATTCGTAAAAACACGGTAAGTAAAAGCCAGCATGATAAGCTTTCAAATGTGAATTGCTACGAAATGTCTCTAATGACTGGAGACTAGAGAAATGTCCTCATGAACAAACTAAGCTTACGATATTTTGATCCTTGATATTTTGTTTCCGACCATCGTCGAAGTTCTTTTTCCTTCATTCGATTCCATGTGAACTTCTCCACTCTGACTGGTCCCAGGAAAAACACTTTACAGAGTCGAAAAGATTGTCACAGTGGCATGGAGTGTTCGGTGTGCACAAGTATAGGAAAAAATAATTGCCTATGGGTAGATCGAAAATTCTTATCTGTTCAGAACGTGAGAGAAAAATCAGATGGTGTGGATTATAGCGAGAAAATCCCTATTTATTTTTCACATAAAAAAATATGACAGCTAAATAAGTGTTAGTCACTATCTTCTATATAGTATTCTGGCGCAAACTCTTTTGTCTGGTGCTTGGATGAGTTTTTTGGCTTAAGCTAAGAAGCGAAAGTCCGATAAACACCAAAGCGGACACTAACGCAATAGTTATTCTTTTGTCCGTTATGTCTGAACGTTTGCCAACCATATTGTAATCATTCTGGTCACCCACAGAGATGATATCTTCAGTGTATAAACTTTTGAGCATGTAGTCTGGAACGGTTTTCCAGAACTAATAAATTCATCACCACACTAAACATTCTAAATGAAGATTGCCTATTTGAAACTAAGCAGTACCGCACCAACTGGATGACTTCAAGGAGAGAGAAAACAATGTTGGTGGAACCATTCATTTCAACTTTGGACAGTTAATGCCTACCAACAACATCTCACAACCACAATCTTTCTACATCTTGTTCCAAATCAACATAAAATCATTCATTTTGTTCGCAAAAGTTCCACCGGTTTTTCATGAACGACGTTGAGAGATACACCGCGTTGCACAATATATATTGTACCGTGAGCAGTGTTTAATGTGTACTATACAACCCCCCAAGAAAGAAACCCTCCGTCCAAAAAGCATTCTGGACGGTAGGAAATTGTATCACTTCCTTTAATTAGGTCGAAAATACCCATTGAAGTGATGAGAACGACAGAGTAGCGAACAATACTTGTTTTCTGTGTTTGATCATCAGGCTACTTACAACACATCAAATATGAAAACAGCGACTAATGTGAGTAAGATAAACGGTCAATATAGGTTAAGGACGACATGTTTGTTATCAGTTACGTGATCACTGTTCCAAATCATGGGCTTGATTGATTGTGGGCCAGGGCAGGTTAAGCGTCCGCACGAACTTCTTCTGAGCGCAGAGGTCATGGTTGCGCAATCGGATGCTGATGGCTTCGGCAACGGTCAACATTCGAAATCTCACCACTTTTGATCGATTCCTTGGCACTCGATAGACAATCCGAAAAGCATCTTTCTTACTGACAGAATGATTGGAGTCGGTCAAGTGAGCAACAATCTCGCTTGAAACCGTTTTAGTCACACCACTGTTCAACCACGCGGGATGGTGTTCACGCGCTCTGTCCGACAATCGCCTTGTAGTGCGACCTATATATGATGCTCGACACGAGCAAACAAATGAGTACACACAATAATTGGTTGTAAAACATGGAAGTTTGTCTTTGAGTTGTGACATGATAACGGGTGTTGAACGGAAACTGATACACAATTGAGCGGCAAGGTAGGTTGTTTCGACAGACTTTCTTGGATTTCTGGAGATAACTTCGGCCATAGGATCTCCCTTGAAAGGAAGACTAATAAACGCAAGTTTCTTATTCACAGAGGGTGCCTTAAGTTTCAACTCTACCGCCTGCATCGCCTTCTCGATGAAATGCGTTGGGTAGCCATTTTGCATGAACACTTCTTGTAGAAAGTCTAGCTCAGCTTGTCAAGTGTCAGAGGTGCAGATCTTTAACGCTCTACCCGTCAGGCATCTTATGAGGTTTCGCTTTTGATTTAGCGGTATGTTCATAACTTCTCCTCCTTGAATTTGAACAGAAGTTTGCTTGAGGCACTGTCACTAGGACCGAATTTTTGTTGTCCACGTCGTAAGAATAGCCAGCTTGATTTAGAAGTTCAATTTGAAAATTTGTATGATCAGTTAGCTGCCCTAACTCCGTCGTCAGTTTCAGACAACGAAAGACTGAAATCAACGTTGGTGAACTCGTGCTATCAGTATCTTAACCACATGCCGCAAGTAAAACAGCTGTTGACGAAGCAACATTTAGATGCATTGAAGTGTTTACAAAAGAACGAGCGTATAATGCT
>QNGE01004158.1:54417-67085 GCA_008508345.1 Paragonimus westermani
TTTAGTGCTCGTCGCACTAAGTCGCGTTTTCTCCAGGTACGCAATTATCAGACGCGAAATGCAAAAGGCCGTTGAGGAGAGAGACCGAATCTTCATTCGACGAAATGTACAGGTGGTCTCTGATAGCGCTATAAAAGGCACCGACAGGCGAAATAGCTAGAGAGGCTAGAGACCGGCCGTCGACGAGCGAGTAAACCGGAAGAATGTGACACGTGTGTCCTTCGGGTTCGCGTCACGGTCACATGACATGTAGACAAACAATCTGACAACATGCATCATGCGAACTTTCTTAATAGCCTAGGTACAATATGCAACTATTTTACATACCATACCGCAGGCAGGCCAGTGAAATCTCCAGGCCGCTACACACTTGATGAACTAACGTGCGTTAATGATCATAGGGAATTTCAACGTTATCGTGGAGTGATAACCTTACACAAATGTGCTTGAAGCCTCCGCACTTACATTGACATAGGTGGAGTGAGCTTCGCGGTCCAGGTTTTCCAGTTGTGAGTAGAGTGAATCGGATTCAGAAGACGAAACTGGTGTCTGACTATATCATCGAATTAGTAATGGGTGTTAGTCCTTGTCAACTTTGAATACCATTAAGGAATAAATTGGAATCAACAGGCATGCGGCAACTTGGTACAGAAGTTCCGTTTGGAATTATGCTCCACCTTAGACAGACAGTCTTGATGAGAGGCAAGCAATGGTCATGAACAGATATATACTCTGACGTTGGTTATAAGTGAAAGTTGTCACATGCCATAACGTACGGTAGAAACAAATACCACCACGGATTAAATAATTGCCCCCTTCAAGGAATGTTCCATTTAGGTAGTCGGAGCACTGCACTAATTCTCTTAAATTCTCACAAAAACCGACCAAAAATATCGTGCAACCATGAAGGCTTTCTTGCGTTTTGTATAGTTATGAACACAGAAGTGGTAAATGACTGTTGTTGGACAAGTTTTGCGTCAAAACATTCCCCTGTAGACCAACAAGTGTTTGCAGCAGATGGTTTGTTGCACAATAATTTTAAACCCTACAAAAACCAAGAATTGTCAGGCAGTGCAAAATGCGCGCTTGAAACCCTTGTTCAGATATCACGTGAAAGTTAGTTTAGTGCGTAATTTTGTTTGTTCAAATACATCGAAAGTTCCACAAAAATGAGTCACATTTCCACGTCCTGTTAAATTTAGTTACTACATCAAAGAGACATGAATGTGCGGAATGTAAATAACCCTATAAGTCATGATGTGATGTCTCTAGGCTACTGCAGAGCCAACGGTTCCCAACTGGATCTCGTTTTAACTTGGGCAATATGTTTTTACACTGGGTCACTGTGCCATCCATAAGGATAAAGTTTACACAAACCCAAGTGACTTTCTTACGTATCTTTTTTCAGATTTCAAACCTCGTTCAAATTACTCCAGGGTTTGACACGGAAGCGTTTCTAGTACGATTGGCAGAAAATGTTCGTAACAAACAACAGCGACAAATGATTTCGTTCAATGAAGATACACTGTGCGATGCTTTTAACTAGTTGGCGGCGATGGATTGGCTGTTTTAGGCCAAAAAGACAATAGCTGTCGAAGACAACTATCATATACTTCACTGTGCTTATATCTAAGAAATCTCCAAGTATACCACTGTAATCATTTGTCAATTTATCTGCAGAACACTTCTGTTTGTACCGATAACTCTACCACATATCAAGTTTGTCTGTTGTCAAACTCACGGCCCATCTTATATGGGTAGATACACGAAAGTAAGTGGATCAAACTTTTATCAGGAGAATTAGATATATGAATATGTGAAGTTATATATAAATAACAAGGTCACAGCCGTAAGTTCCTATACTCGGTATTCAGTCAAATATTCTTCACTACACTCGGCTAACATTCGTTTACTGGCCTGAGGTCGCTGACTTGCTGTGTACGATGATTTGTGTGGTAGAAGCATATAAGATGACTCTGAAGTGTGAAGGAGTTGTAATCAGTCACGTGACAAACAACATTTAGTAACGAGCACAAAATGAGCATAACTAAAGGTGACCTTATGTTTACATAACACCAAATGTAGCAACTTTTCATTTACTATGGCCGGAGGAACACAAACTGACACAATAAGAAGACCAAACAATAGTTCTTTTTTCAGCATCTTAGCATAAACGAATAACAAACGAAATAACTGGACAAAAAGTTTACTCTCAGTCCGGTAGGTGAACACAAAACCCTGGCTCAAATATAATAGAGTAAACTGGTAAGTCTATCTAGATTGCCAAATGTTGACAACTGGCAAAAAAAGACGTTTCATGTCCTCAGATAAGTTAACAAAAATCTTCCCGTCACACTTTGTTTTACAAAAGAAACGAACAGTAATTTCAACGAGGATTTTCAAAAAATGTATCTATGTGGTGATAACTGGTTCCCATCAAAGACCAATTCTGTCAGCGCCCGTCGCAACGGTAGACAAGGAATTGCAGAGAAATGCTGAAATACCTGTTTATTACTCTAATGATAAAAATTATCTAGTCGATGAGCAACTTAACTCCCACTTCAAGTTAAACAGCTTAGGTTAAAGTGACCAAATATCTCTGATCACATTACAGACCAGATACAATATCAAAACCACTTTATTTTTATGTGGTTTGAGGTCTCTATTTTTTATTCCTAATAAACTGTAGGACGTAAATCAACGTCTAAAATCACCGACCTTCTTTCCATCTCAAACTAATTTGCTTTTAGCGTGAGCACAAAAGTTTCGCTCGAAACCTACCACATAACAATTCTGTCCTACGTGAGCAAAACCATTGGAATAGATATGCAATGTTACCAACTCAGGCAGTCAACCTACCCAGGCGATGTCACGCACGGTTAAATATGGAGTGTCTTCGTAAACTATTCGTTGAGTAACGTTTGCGAAGAGGCGCCTTACCCGAATCATTTTTGCTCAAACATTTGGATAAGCTAAGAATGATCCAGAATTAATCTCAGCCTTCTTACTTCCACGTACTTTTCAGTAGGCCGCTTGTAAAAAGAAGTGCTAGACTCGGACTATGCTCGTATTGGAGCCCGTCCATAAGAAATGTTTTACCGAGACAGGGAATCGAGCTTCGGTGGCGTTACAGTAGGGCATCAGTGTTAACCTCTGCGCCCTTGACCTCAAATTATGCATGACTAAATCATCATACGTGAACGCTCAGTCAAAGTTGTTTGTGACCAATGCTCGGATAGCCCGATCGTCTCAAGAGGGGACACAATAACTCTCCAGTCAGCTCCAGTCGACGGCCCCACGATTAACACTTCTCTCCGAGTTGAAATCGTAAAAGTCATCAAGTTACTAAGAAAGCGTTATTACAGTTCAGTGTTAAGGAAAGTTGATCCATCGTCAAGCGCCTCAGGAAATGATGCAAATCTTTTCCGCTCGCGTGGGTGAATAATGACCATGGTGAAACATCCTGGTTAACTCATCTCTGCGCAGCCATTTGAACAAGGGTATCATCCGCACCGTCTTATAATACCATGTCCTTGTTGGCATCGCAAATCCCAAAAACTTCAAACCAAACTTTTGTCACTGAATTTTAGACAACAGGGCATGCTTTTCGGACTATACATGTAAATGAGAAGTGGTTTCAGTAGGTGTGCTGACAGAAACCGTTTTTTTTTTCAAAACGTTGGAATTGATGTGGCGAACTATAAACGTTTTTAATGCCTATTTAAAAATCTAGCCAAAGTTACGCCGATTGGCCAAGACCTGATCGGTCCTTGTTCTTGGTCACAGATAAGTCACGTCTGTCACGTGGTTCAGATGCGTAGTTTTTGAATCAGTAACCACCGATTCGCACTTGAGTTCATCAAAGCGGAAAGAATATATTTGTTGCGAGATTTCGATGTTTTATTCAACTTTTCCAGGCGCTTTTTTGAAATAATCAAACCAAGCAAACGAATATAATGTGAAAGGAGTATAACTAGGCAGATAATGCATTATGAGTTATAGGGTCATCACCATGCAAGAGACTGCTTTACTCAATAACTTTTCAGCACACAGGATTCGTCTTCGCTGCTTCATCAATAATGCCTCACTGGTAACCAAAGGTTTCGGGCTTTAGTGAATGGATGGATAGAATGTACTGTATGGTCAGCTGTCTGGATGTGCTTGGTCATCGAAGACAGCAGAATGCGCTGTTCTTCGTCGGTCTCGCTGATGCCCTGCTGCTCCGAATCGATCAGCTGCTCGAGCAGGTGCTCTGGTATTCACCAACGAATGCATCAATTCGTTCTACCAAAATGTGTGTCAGTGCAACTGAAAATGGACTGATAGACAGCATGAGAGGCAGAATTGTCAGATGAACAGCATCTAACTCTACTAAGGGTTTGCTCCCCAGTTGATCATAGGAAGCACAGATAGGTGGTTGGATACGTTCGAAGCAAGGCGTCTAGAAGCATATGCTGAACAGTGTTAGCCAAACAATCTTGATAAGGCCACTATAGAAAAACGCTTTCTTTGACCGCAGTGTACGCGATCATCTTGGTATATTTCTTCTTGCTATAGATATCATTTAGCAAGAAGTGTTTCAGAGCGAGAGTATCAACTGACAAAATATAGTAGTTTATCAAAAGCGTTTCTTCATAACACTTCATTTTTCGTAGGGAGAATTAACTGGGATCTGTTTTTCATCTATCACAATGTTTACAGCTACGATCCGTATGTATTCAATGACTGACTGTAGACATGAGATTAAGTTTCTTCTAGCTCAGTCTGTGACATGTGAATAAAATAGGAGGAGAACGAGAGGTAGAATGCGGATTGCTGCCCACCAGTGATGATCCTAATGAAACGCGTCCAGTCGACTGTATTTCAGCTTTGGCCTCTAGTCGGAAAAGCTTCGGCTAAGCAACCACAATTATACGAATCATGCGCAAAGCTGTTTCTCGTAGTATATTCATCCAGCATGTGCACAGAGTTCGACATAAACAAAAAGGGAACAAATTGAAATAAGTGACTAAGAGGTGAACATTTTTAAAGAAACTTCAAAAGGGCTAGTGTTCAAATAAATCTCTTACAGAATAACGGCAACAAAGGTGTCCTTGATCGCACGATCAAAGTTATTGACGTGTAAACAGTCAGTCAGTAATTTTACTCAAAAGATCAACAGCGCTGTGACCCTTCAATACAAAACGTTTTTTAATAGTTTACAAGGTCCACAATTTTATAAATATTTCAATAAAGTGACTTCTGATCTGGTAAACACTACAGCGTGAATGGTTTGTCCTTTCAGACTTATCAAGCGAGTGAGTACATTGTAATCGAAAGTCACATACTGTCTGCTACAAAAATACTGTCAGTTAACAATTCACATACACACATATTTGTTCCACATGCGTAAGAACTAGTGTTTGGTGAATGCAAAGGTGCGGGAACAGCTGGTTGACAAAACAATAAACATTTCTGAATAAAACTGAAACGGTAGGATTTGAATTGATGCAAAAAAATACCAAAATTTTCACCTCGAGATTGTCTGATGAATTCAGAAACATTGACCGCCCGTTGACAATGAGAACTGTGTAATTAGAAAGCGCGCATTGATGTCACATAATTTAAGCAATAACCGGTAACTAACAAGCGTAACGACTAGCAGACAAGGATTAGTGAATATAGGTCGTAATTTTTTAATACATACAACGCTTTGTACACCTAAACGGAATAAAACCCAGTTTTCGCCTTGTTTCATAAAATTATTCCATTTAGATCAAAATGAAGCTAGCACTTTAGAGCATAGTAAAACAACTGATGACAAACAAAGCCAACATGAGATTGTCGGCACAATGTAGTGTTCATTCGACCGTACATTTCGTCATTAATTACGAAACGTTTTAAATTCACTTCGCTGATCCAAACTGTTGTTCCACTATATGTGGTCTACTAGAAACCCGGTGATTTCAAGTTTTCATATTCGCTAACAGTACATTTCCAGTGACAGTACGGAAAATGGAAGGAATCATATCGTGTGGTTGACACTCTGATGATAGGATAGCTTGGATAATTGGCCGATTCTGAGTTATTCTCAGCAAACTATTGTATGCAGGTAGGGCTCAGACTGACGTTTGGAAAAACACAAAATACTAAACTCTTGAACAACTAAGCAGGAATGTCAATGTTGACGGAACGACCCGTCGTCTCTGCGTTGATGATAGACTCAGTTACTTACGCGCAACAGTGTTATCACAGCTAACACAAATTACTGGCCACGAGACTTCCGAATGATCACGACCCCCTGGTAAAATTAGCAGTCTGCAAAGAACTTTGGACAGAAGAAGTTTTATCGGCTTGATCACAATTGAATATCGTTTTCCCGATTCGTAAGTATCGATGAATTTTCCACTCGGTTAGGTAATTGTTTGTAATGTATCCGTCCCATAGGCCAGCCCGAAAACGATTGCATTCATCAGCACAATAACACGAAAGTATTGAAAATGTATGTGACTTCAAAGATAAAGTCGGAAATTGCAGTCATGGGGGTTCGAGGTAAGTTGCTTATCAGGTAATCTTTTGTATCTTTTATATGCCAGATTGTTGGATTTCGTCTTTTTCCCTTCTGGATGACAAACGATAGGGAACTGTCAAATGCCATTCTTAAATGTCAGAGGTTTGGTTGTTAATTTGGACAGAACTATCCTGCTTGATATTTTTGAAGCTAGTAATTTCATTCCAGCTTATGTGGGACACGTTAAGGATTATGTCGATAATCGACTGCAGTTTGCCTCCATGATGGATTACACACTACCTTCAATTCCCGCGGGTATGCTTAAGACGTCACAAGGTCTGCCTACCTCCAAGAGAAAGTTCGGTTTCAAGTTTGAAAGTGAGGTTGTTTTTGGTTGTGTAAGTCTAAGTGACATAAGAGATCATATACATCAGGATGATACCGCTGAGTTGATATGTTGCTCATCTGCCGGAAACAACAGATTAGTTTGTTTAAAATACCAGACTGTAATTTTTTATTGCACAGTAGTGCAGTCAGCTGTCATTTATGTATATACATATATATGTATACATGTGTATATACATGCATATACATATGTAGATATACATATATTCAAACGAAACGAACATGCTCCGTTTTGTAGTGATCAGCAAGGTAAAAGGATAAATATGTCAATATATTTGCCGCTGTTTTTCCTCTTGACCTATACACAAACTAGTGGTTTTTCAAAGTGGAGAAACAAACAACACTCTCTTTTAATCCGAATCAGCATGTTCTCATCAACGAATTCTTTCCGAAGTTCCCTGTCTCAGGTTCTGCTTTAAAATTTGAAATACATTCATGAGATTTCCGAAACAATCAAGCGCCTTGGTCGTTCATCAAAATTGCGCAATATCAAACGTCTCGATTTAACTCGTCAGCATCACCCTGAGATCAATCTGAATGTACAACAAATACGCGTGACAGCAACAGCTGAACAGAGTAAATCTAGGGTCCAAAAGCCGCCCCCTCGACAGGTGGACAGGATAAATCAGTAACTTTTGCACACATACACACACACACATACACATAACTGGCCTTCTTTGTTCGATTAACACGCCTTCACTGATGATCAGAATTTCCAGCCCTCCGTCCCCTAGCAACTTGGTGAACAACCGGATCGCGTCGACCGTGTGACTTGTCACCAGAATGGGCCTTGCAACTGATAATGCCGAGTTTTTCTCGACCGTTTGCTTGGTTGACGGATTTTCCATATTTTGTTTTCTGTCTTTTTGTTCCTTTTTGACCGTATCGTTTCATTTTTGCGTTTGCTGGTTAACCTACTTTACACGATGAGCTTATAAGCTGTTTTTATTGTGTATATCCAAATGTGGTTGCATGCTGTCTACTCCAGTTCAGTTTGCCTCTAAGCAAACATCACTTTCTTTCAGGCTGCTTTAAACATTTTTATATCATTCGTATCACCCGCCCATACAATGATTAACTGACTGACCAAGCTATACTTTGTGAGTTCTACTAACTTTGTACAGAAAACACAGCAGTTTACCTGGTTCCAGAACCAAAATCGACCATCTCAGCACCAAGTTTGTTTGTGGACACCTGTAAACTTTCAGCTTCTGATATCAAGTGATCGAAAGTGGCTTTTGAACGTCAGGGAGTACTTTAGTTGTTAACGGATTCAAACGAAAGCACACTTCAGTGGCAGAACAGTTAGTTGATAAAAAGCGGTCACTTAGAGTTGGTGATAGATTTCACACCTAGACGAACTTTCTCAGCAGAAAACATTTGGCAAAGAGCACTGGATTTCTTATGAGTAGGCGGGGATTTGGTTTATTTTCGAGTTGAACATCACTCACATTTGATCGCAGTGTTCACACTCATATACACGTTCCACACAGCCTCTTTCGAAAAGACGCACTAGACTCGAGTTTCGCTCTCATTAGAGCTCGTCAGTAGTGCATATCCTTGCCACGGCCGGCAGTTGAACTCCGGCCATTCCAATCATGAGGCAACCGTGTTAACCACTGCTCCACTGACCTCACATTAGGCACGACCGAATCATCAAATNGGGACGATCGGGCAACCTGATCGTTGCTCACAAGCGAGAGTGGTTGAGCGTTCAGATTTGATAATCCGGTCGTGCCTAATGTGAGGTCAATGGCGCAGTTGTAAGCACTGGATTTATTACAGCTTATTAGTGATGCCTATTTTTGGCCGACCTTCTTATGAGACCACCGTATGGGCCGTTCTCACTAGTTTCACAGCAGGCACGACTGATGTGTCATATCTAAACCTTTGGCCACCCTTGTTTGTGCGTAATCCAAAAACTGTTGGAGCAGGTAGAGATGAAACAGTAAGTGTGTAAGTAAATCCGACTGCTGATGATACGATTAGTAACAACTGACCACTGTTCACAAATCGTTGCAGCTTTTGTAGTCCGAAACACTTGGAAAGGAACAATTAAGCGGAGCTCTGTTCTCTCCAGAGAGACTGTTAGTAGTCACAAAAACTGAACCTGGGTCACGCCGTTGTGGGACAACCGTATGGATCACTTTGTCAGTGACCTTCAGCTGGACGTGACTAAACTGACACAAACAAAAACTCAGCCATATTCGTCTAAGTTTAGTGATTTCTGTTACTTCGCCTCAAAAAGCAATCTTGGTCAAGAAGTCATCGTTTGGAGCCGACAGGGCAATTAACGTGTCGATTCTTGAGGCGGTCGTGAGATCTGAGCAGTACTCATCTGCGAATGTGGATGAGACCCCAAGATAAGTTGGCCGTGTCTAATCTAAGGTCAAAGACGAAGTGTTCAAGATAGTTATGTCATAGAAATGTAGTTAGGGTTCAAATCCCGGCTGTGGTAAAGATACGCAATGTAGGCGAGCTCTAACTAAAAAAACTAGGGCATGGTGGTTTTGGTTCGAAGGGTTTTGCTGAAAATTCTATAAAATTTCGAAATCTGTTACCATTTTTTGAAACTCACGGGTAACGAAAAGAATTGTGACTTCATTTCTGAGGCAAAACTTACCAGCGCACATGTCTGACTGGACTCCATTAGAATATCACCTATAGTGGTAGAGGTATCTATCACAGCGAATATATCGTCAACCTAACTGCCACAAGATAACATCTGAGATATGGTGGTTTTGAGCACCTTACATTCCAACTTTCCTGTGAAAGTATCTACTGGAGATGGTTCTAACGATCAGCCCAATGCCACCACATAAAGTCCTTCATAGACGTCACCTTTGAAAATAATCCGTACGTTAGGGTGCAGTGCAAAGGTGATTCCATTGTGTAGGCTGTTGGAGGCCACTAAAAATGTTGCCGTTTTCATTAAACTATCGTTCTAATCAATGGCAAGTGTGTAAACATGGGGGTAACTTCAAGAGAGTACAAGAGGTTGTTTATAACGTGGATATCACAAACTGTCTTCATAAGTTCAAATGGAGAGCGAAGGAGTCCTAACAACTGTCCAATCTGTTCTTAAGTAACATACACATCTTTATTTCTCATCTCCATAATTTACCAAATATTCATAAGCTTCACTGTTCTTTCCACCTTATTTCGGAACTGCATGATCCATATAATCACGCCTTGACACAGTAGACAATCGAGGCCAAGGAGTTAGTTTGAAGAAAAAAATTGTAACCATAACCTGTGAAACATGTTCGACGGATGTTTGGAACGATCCGTTACTGTACTGGTCAGGTCAGCAAGGTAACTGTTGCAGTTTTACTGTCTTAAAACACAACCAATACCTAGACGATCTTTTGATGGACAGAGCTAGAAAAGTTTGCTCAATATATGATCGGCAGCATCGATTAGATTTTATAGTCCGTACCCTACACGACAGTGGATATCCGGATATGAAAGCAGTTCACGTAACACAAAAGTCGAAGAATGAACAGAAAGCCAATTTTTGTGTGGTTGCCATTCAGAGGGAATAAACTTACTAAATCTGTAGAATGTCGAATTATTAGTAACTTTAACAGAACTTTCAGTGCAATCAGACCAACTGCTTCATTCACCAGTTCTGTATTAACTGCTCCAAATCTGAGGGATAGAACGCCGGTCCACAACTCCCCTATGGTGCTATGGCTGTACTTTTTTACAAGCGTTTAGCAAAGTATTTTTCCGGAAGAATTAGAAGGCATCATTCTGCATGGATACAGATAAGCAAGAGATAGTCAATTGTGGATCACCCCTATTGTGGCGATCAAATTCAATGGTTACTTCGAATTCCCACATGAGCTAGACATGTATCCATACACAGTGCGTGGGCTGAGTGATCGTGTACACGCAAACGATTCTGTGGCTGAGCCGAGTGATGAGTTGTCAGGAGGCACGAACTCCCAAGATGACCACGATACAACCAATCCGCTTGGGTGCACACGGTACACGCTACGTGGTGTAGTGGTACACAGCGGACAAGCATCGGATGGACATTACTACTGTTTTATCCGCCAAATTCGTTCGCAAACATGCACCTACAAATGGTACAAGTATGGAGATAGTGACGTCTCACTGTCCCAAATGGACAATGAAGATGAGGCCACGTCAGCTTGGTTCGGAGGAGACAGTACCAACGACCTTGGCAAAAATCTGCTATACTCTGGAAATGGGAAACGTTGGTGGAACGCGTACATTTTGTTCTACGAGCGTGAAGATTTTCAGTCCCACGTGAGCAGAGCCTGTTCCTCTAAAGAATTCGTCATCACCCCTAGTCTTCAGAAATTGGTTAATCTGGAGAACGTGGACTATATCTGTCAGCAGATGCAATTTCATCCGTTCCTAGCTAACTTCGTGATCAACATTATTCGAGTTAGTCTGGACATGTGTATGCGCAAACCAGCCATCATTGCAGAAGATTTATGCCTCACCATGCTGAAACTGGTGGTCAACTTCTGTTTTGCCGTTCGCTTTCAACCCGTCGCCCGGGATTGCATTCTTTGGATCCCGCTTTTTCTCAAACTCACCGCAAGAAGTCAGTTGGTTCACGAGAAGTTTGTCCAATGAACCTTACTCAGCTCACTAGACCGTGTTTGTGAATTGCTCTTCGAATGTCCCTATCCGGAAGTATGGCTTCTATTTGCAATCTTGATAGTGTCCAATGCGTGTACCAAGCAGTCTACGTCGTGTCTGTCTTCTCTGGATTGTTTGAAAGCATTCTGCCAGGCTCGAGACTTGTATTTCAACAACCTATTTCCGGAAAAGTTGCGCAGTACGGATAGTTTGATGATCGTGCGAGCTGAATCGGCTCGAAAAGTGCTTGGATCGTTGGTTTGTTCACCAAATCAGCATCTTCCTGATGGATCCATTTGCCGACTACCCAGCCTCACGGATATCGTTCTACGGTTATTGATGGTTCAGTTGTACGCGTCTCCGGCTGAGTTTCTTAGACGCGATTTTCACGCCGATGGTAGGGCACCTGGCCCGCTTAATCCCCTCTTTGAAACGATTCATCACACTGCCTCAAAAAATGTAGCTTGTGGATCATCTTATTATCGGGGTTACCGTGAAGTGTACAATCATCCGCTTATTTGGAACAGCTTCTTTGTCATCTTTTTGGATTATGCTCATTTGGGCGAAGAAGCACGAAGAATACTCATTCGCTTGGGCTTCCTCGAAACGATTATTAGCTACGCCTTGAAAAATCCGGGAGCATTTACGTCTTCCAACTCATCTTTCTATAGTTCCAACATTAAGTTGATCGGTTCTCGGTCGCCCGAGTCGCTGAAAACTAGTCTACTCAAAATACTTGGCACAGAGTCCAACAATAATGTTAGTCCGCCTGGGAACGATGGAAATTCAACCTTTCCGTCGATGACTGCGTCAGTCGATTCTTTCGTGCTGGTGCACCAAGCCACTCGTAACTTCTCCAGTAGTTCATACATTTACGGATCAACGGAAACGAATAATCTGGCTCTCGCCGTCCAGCGTGCCGGAACAAGCAAGCTGTGGGCTTTGCTTTCACTGTTAATTCGATCGCTCGACATTTCCGCCCATTGTCATGGTCGACCACAGTTGAACCGGTCTTCTACGTCACCGCCACCACTACGAGAACAATCAGAAACTTCCCCCTCAAGTCATGGTTCACCGGGGGCAACAGACGATTTGGACAATAAAGATTGTGCTTTATTGGACGCCTTCTCGCTACACTATGATAGTAATCGTC
>QNGE01004159.1:0-67047 GCA_008508345.1 Paragonimus westermani
CTCATTTGTACCTTTATCTTCTCTTTCCAATAAGCTGATGTTAATGCAACTGACTAGCTGTTAAGTTACTTACTTAGTGATTGCAACATCATTACCAGCAGCTTTGGTCAACAATTCGCTCTCGGTCCATTGTACCCTTTTAATTGGATCAATACATTTAGGCATACCAAGTGTGCTTGCAAAGTTCAACGAATCATACATACGCTTATCACTAGCGGATGGTTATATACCTCTTGTAAGCTTGCTAAGCACATTTTACTTCGCTGAATCACGCCGAAAATTGCTGTTATTGTCTCACTAAACGAGCCTTAAAGGTCTGCGTTTAAACCACCGGCAACAAGAAACCGGTAATCCCTCAGAATACTACTCCGGGGAAAGAGCACTCAGGTGATACCTGACTAAAAAGCTACACAGCGAAGCGCACTTGCCGGATAGTCTCAGTCGTATCCGGGGACGCCAGTGCAGTTCATTTTAGCCTTAAGATATTGTTCAGTCAGTGCGACTATTGACCGAAAAACCACAAGCTAACATAGTCCTGCTCACCTCAAGTAAAACATACCTTGATATTCAAGTTTAATGAAATATGAACTTCACTAAACTGACAATGTAATGGACAATTATTCTGGCGCTTTTTTATATCAACTCGATTATGCCATTGAGTCTCTGAGAGGAACGCAGAATCCAACGAATGGAACTCACACCTGAGTGGCGCAAAAGACAATCAAGATTGGACAATACAGTGGATGAAGAATAGGTCGGACTTCTCGTGAAAAATAGGGTTTTGCAAGCTTTAAACGGTCAGGACAGATATCTGAAGGCGATCTCTACAAATGTCAAACACAGTTTTCTACATCAGTGTTTTTGGTTTATACAGCCCGATTGCAGCCAGGTTTGCGGTTGCCAGACATTAATCAACATTTTTACTCAGCTCACTGAGATGAGTTAATGGACGAAAATGCTTTGTACAAATCACCTTCGACATGATGTCTTATCACTTCACATCTAGCATATTAACAGATGCTGGTTTAAATCCGTCGGCAGGTCTTTCCGCCGCTGTCAAGCTACAGGTTTGTCAGGCACGAGAAAATCTTCTCGAATCCACATTCAACGAGTACGATGTCAAACGGAAGTTCTTACATGACGTCCAACAATGCTTTCCTGAACACATGAGACAAGAAAGTGTAAAGCTACCGGCTTCTACTCAGCTGGTTTGTTGTGAATAACTTCTTGAAAATGGGAGTCATCTTTCACTTCTTCCAAGCTGTCGGGAGTTTACTCTGGACCTGTTATGATTTACCAGTTCACCTACCAGTCTTCCTCCGCATGTATCCAGTAATGAAATGGGGGGAAAACTGAATGTCAATAAATAGTCTTTCTAATCCTTGAAGCACAAAACACAATCACATAGTCGTGGTTGTGGTATCACCTTAAGAAATATTATTGGACGCAGTTTTTATACTGCGTCGTAATTAGCAAAAACGCTAACATAGTAGATTCAGGAGCAGTAGCTGCTGCGTGTTTAATGCTGGAGAGGTTGCTTTCATCAGGCAGCTCTAGACTTTAGGTTCGTCTTTTGGAGCAGTGAGCCAATGTACAGCTTCAGGTTGATGTTGAAACTGTTCAGCAATTCTACTTAAAATTGTGAACATCGTTTCACACTTCTGCCGTTGTCATATTAAGAAAACATCAGAAATCGGCATACCATTATGCAATCACCTTCAGTTGATGCGCATTCTCTGCACGTCTAGATTCTGCCACTTGTTACAGGTCCGTATCTGTTAACGATTTCGGTTACTACACACTCGATAAACTGTTAATAAACATCCAATGACAAATCAGTTGCAGCCTCTGGTTAATTTGCGTCATTGATTTATTGCGTCAGGTCGTCCCAGATGTGTTTGAATTAACACTTAAGGGAATGATTTCCTGACCATTGTAACTGTTTGAAGCATCAAAGTAGAAATCGGTCATCACATGCAGCCTACTGGCAAAGAGGTAGTCCAGACAAGACGGCCCCTGAGAACTCCATGGACGTTTAGAACCCTAGAAATTTCCCATTAACTCAACCTGTATAGCCACACAGTGAAAGTTAATTTTTGGAAAATTTGATTGAACACAGATATTGTGAGATTCCTAGTCTGCACGACTCCTGCCACCGTCTGCGAAACAAAGCTGAATGGTCGGTCAATCGCCCAGTGCTGTTACCAGCGATTAGGGTTCAAAAATTTGCACTCAAAAGTCAGGTTGCATGAATGACGGCTGAATGTACACGGCGAGGGAACTTTTTAGAATTTGGTACCAGCTGCTGGGGGTCCAGTGGAAGCCGTTAGGAATCACCATTGGTTAGTTTCGATCACACAGTGCGTATTAGTAAGAAGGATTTCCATACGACTGCTGTCCCATCCAAAATAAATCTCTTGACTAAACCGTGAACTCTGCGACTTGAGATAGTCAAAGCGGAACCCAATTGAGCATCCATACCTAATAGAAACTTATAGCTGCAGAAATAGCAAAGCCTCAGCCACATTTTTTCCATCCAAGGCAATCTGGAACTACAATGAAAGACTAGAATGTTGTGTGCGTCTGTTTCGTTTGAGTCACCACTTAAGTCCAACCGGAAGTTCTGAAAATCCCAGCACTTTTGGCTGCCTCAAGAAGCGATATCTTTCATGCGATTTCCATACTGTCAAGCCATTAGAATCGCTTCTGGGGAATTGAAATACCATGAGGGAAAAGGTTAATCCGATATCGCATTTAACTAAAGCGGGTTTCTGTGTAGTTGCGTACTTGTTAAAACTGGTTAGACAATCTGATTTTCTGTTACAGCCCTCGATTTACAGTAGAATATGTTTTAGTTCTTTTTTGTTAGTAGGCTGATACTTTGCATTTTCAATCGAAATGCCCCAGCTGCACCATCTGTGAAGTTCCCCTGAGAATGGCTCTGGGGATAGTGTTGAACGAGCACCATTCTATTAAGTGCTCTTTCTGCTTGCTGCTGGTAAAATATCTAAATTGGAAAACGGGAATTAGTGAATTCAGAAGTGTAACAATTGACTTCGATTTTCTCCTAAAACTACTATGACATGGTTTTAATACTATCAGTTCTGCTGAGGAGCTCAACATGAGCAGCGTACGTGGTATGGACCTCCAGTTTGGTTATCACACAACTTTCCATAAATCTTTGCGGTCACACTGCTCCATGCCACATGAGTCAGCACCTGGATATGCGAGTAACCATGTTAGAAGTACCACCTCATTCTAAACACCGGAAAATAACGCGGTGTTAAAACTTCTGTCAGACGGAATCAATTTCTACGAGACAGCTAGAGACAACATCAAGGTTATGCAGAATATAAATCAAAAGATGCCACATCAGAGAATAGGACATGAAGCAGTAGGTCCAACTATGAATAATGGTATTCAAAAGTAAATGTGTCCGATACAGGTTTATGAATTGGAAGTCGTGATTGGGGTAATTACCTTTAATATTCAGCTATAACATGGTTGGTTGATTACCCATAAAATCTATATTCTTATCAAACCTTTTGTGGGTGAGATCAGCTCTTTCAGACGAGATTGTCAGTGTATTTGCTTTACACGAATCGATAGTGTAATCGTGGGCATCTCCTTCGGCTTGCTGCTAGCCGATTTGTTCGCTCCCCATGAAGACATCAGACAAGCCTACTCCAGTCGGAGTTTTGTCAACTTGGTAACGCCGAAGAGATGGTAGCATGTATCCTTGAATCACCGAACCAAATGAATTATAAACGTACTTTTACTATCAAGTACGGGAATACGGCTACCCTGACATGTTTAGGTATTCTCGTGTCGACCGGAAACGTACTTCAAATGGAGAGTACGTTAAAGTTCACGGCTTTTTTCTGATTTACATTAAGTTGTGTCTGAAATAACGTCACTATATCGTACTGGAAGCATCTGTTGGAGAGATAGATTGTTCAACGAGATTTTTTGTCGAGAACCACAATGAAATACAATGATTATCCTGCAACACTTGTCAACGGATTAACCAAGCGAAATGCAAAATGTCTGTCTGGTTGTCTTACAATAGTGACAGCATCATCATTTTGTTGAAACTCAATCTCAAAACTGTTGAAGAGTAGGCTTGGGTCAACAAACACTTTCCAGTTTGAGTATGTGAAACGTTGACGGATACAACAATGTCCTCTACAATTTTGATGGTGACATTTCGGAAGGAATTTTCATCACCCATTGCTCACCGTTTACTAACGTGTTGCCCCCGATTAAACCTAGCCACAGCCTTTCGAAAACGTGGCGCAACAAAGTTTCGAAGACTCCGGTGTGGAAATGAGATAGTTATTATTACGTATGTGTATTGCACAAATCCTTCACTAGTATCAGATGGTCCAGTTAACGATGTCAGTGTAAGCGTGCACAGCTGCGTGGTTGTGACCAGTGCTCTCATATTTTCTAGCAAACTTCGTTAAAAGAACGTGCAGACATTCCTCAGGAGATTCAGCAAGATGTGTTCCAGAGAGACGTTGCGCAAGAAACTGTTTCTAACTTCGTCGTTCACATTAGAACTGTCTATTGAGAATGATGTGATGCCCGCCAGTTCTGGTATCTTACTGTAGTTCATCAAACTACCTCGGGATAGTTTCATTAAAAAATTGCTTGGAAATGACTGGCTGTTAGTTTCACTCGACTGGGTTATCGAAATTACCTGATTTGAGCTACCGATTCTATGTTCAAAATTTCTATTGTAGAATTTCCAGTGTTTCCGACTTTTGTATAAATATTTCAAGACTAGCTTTGGTGCAGGTTAATGGAGCAGTGAAAACGTGTTTTGCCTTGTGTTAAGGATAGTTTGTAGTTAGTGAAAGGAAGACATTTAAACTTCTGTCGCTTCACCCAAATATGACCAGTTCGATCACCAGATTTACTATGGAAATGAAATCATATCATGGCTATTTATCACTGTTGGTTGCCTTGATTCACTAAACGTAGCAACATCTCATGATTTCACAGAGATGGACAAAAATGTAAGCTTATCTGCTCACTGTAAACAAGGTCGTGCTGACCTAGTCAGCTCTTTCTTCTCAGGGTTACAAAGATGCAAACAACCAAGGGAATGAATTAACATTTTTAACAGGATCAGACGCTGGCTTCAGTGCCTCAAAGTGTTTCCAAAAACCCGACGAATGCTACTGCATATAGTTCTTGAGAAAATGTCAAGGTATTCTTGGAAGTGAACAAAGATAAATGGCATAGGTTATTCTTGAAACTGTGAAGGAAACTGGCCTCGTGAGTATCTGCCAAAAATGATCGCTCGATTGTTTGGGTAATAGGGCAAACAGTATCTCAGGGCCACTATTTATCTGGAACACGCGGAATTTTACAAACAGCCTTGTAGTCCTAATGGAAACAAGAAGGCAAGGTGGTCGAACTATTCCTAAAAGCTGACCGATGATCCCGATTGATTGATAAATTTGATTTATATTTCTACCATAGGTAGTTCCCCAGGCGACGTACGACTGTGTCGACGATTGATATAGCACAGGACTGTAGTAGCAAGCTGCAGTGCAAAGGTGGTGAAAGCTTGGATCTTCTCGTGGTCAAAAAATATAACCGTCAGTAGAACTGCAGATGTGTGTGCATGAAAGATTCAGTGACGCTCCAGCTGCGTCGAATGCTAAATTAGTAGACGCAGTTGTTTATACAAATTACGTTAACCCCTGAAATGCAAAGCAATTGGTTGTATAGGTCCGACAATACCCACACCAAATATAAATTGAACGTAGACAAAATGTGTAGGCGTTGCGTCTGACTTGCTTTTTACCATAGAACCAACGATTTTTCATTAACATTGCGATTCTGTACGTCTCAAACAGATCAGGTGATTTTCAGCATCAGAGACTTGTTCGAGACAGCAATAATATTCCTTTCTTATTGTGAAAGCGCGAACAAGGGCATGTTGAGATAGCACAAACTGTTCGTCAACAGACTCAGTATTTAATGTGCCTTCTCAGAAATAAAATATCATCTTAATTCAAGACCTTTTTTGAGAAATCAATGTATGCTTATTAAAAAAGATGAGACAGGGTGGATTCTGATGTTCAGTCCACACAGACCTTGTGTAAACGTACAGGCATCAGTCGACAAGAGACACAATAAGAATAGTTCATCATCATCTGGCCAATTTCGTTCGGACACGCGAAGTTTACGGCTCTCGTTCTACATTCGCTGAAGTTTCACACAAATGCACTCGCCTCTCGTTGCTGTTTACCTAAGTGGCCTCCGGTGAATATCACACAATTGGTGAAGTCGGACTACCAGCTATCGCATGCTGCCTTCAAAAGTGGCACATAACTTAAAAATCAAGACAGTTGAAACGCTGTTTACTAATCCCACAAAAATACTTGTCTGTCACTGGCTAAACACAACAGTTGGCGTCAACACCAATCGTTTCGGTATGAGCGCGTGATCAACAAGATCTCAAATGGATTCAGAACGACAAGTTTGTGATGACTCCCTAATACTGGGAAAGCGTTCAGTGGATAGGTCACATGATCGCTCTCTAACAGGTATTTGAAGGTTAAGGATGGGTTCTCATTTGGATTACATCACATAGTCAGTCCTCGGGCTATTCCAGAACGGGTTCTTCTAGTACAGTTCACAGACACTTTTCATTCTTGACAGTGGTGCTACCATCGTAAGAACTGGACCTTCAGAGACCACTGTTCAACATGGAATATGAGGAAAAATGGATGTTTCTAGTACCAAGGGTACCGTACGCGAACAGATGAACACTACACAAGAAACTCAGCGACCGCTCACTCAGAGAAGTTAGCATTTCCACCGAGAAACGCGGTAAACTCCCACATCGATAATTATCCGCTGGTTCGATTGTTATCTTAATGAAAGTCTCCATCATTCTGCACGGACAATGTTGACAAGAATATTCCTGAGGTAAATTCTGTAAATAAAACCATAAACATTGCGTCGCAGATGGATGGACTTGCTCCTTCCAGCTGAGAAAAAACTAACTAATGCATGGACTGAAGTAACATCACCCCGTTAGGTCGGTTTTCCACCCCGCCGTGCAATATTTAACCAGAGTCTTTAGACTTTTATGTTTTTAACAAAAAGATGTGCATTCTACACTTCAGTTAATCGTCAGATTTTAGTCTTTGACTCTCACTGTGGTTGCGCTGAGTCGTGTAACATGATGAATGGTTGAATAAGCGGTGTCCAACGAACGCATTTTAAGCGATCGATACCGCAAAACAGGCCATGTATTATTGATGAGTATTTTGGCACGTGTAATAATTTGCAAGAAAGCCGTTTTTGAACGATATGAGACGCAACTGGACCCGAGCCAGCTAGAGAAACTGCATCTGCGAATGCAGCAAGCACCATACTACCTGAGCTATGAAGCAAAACCTGAAACTCAGGATTTTTCATTTTGGTTTCTCATGCATCAGTATATATGCCAAACTTATGAGCATTACTAAAATTTTATTAGCGGTGGCGGACTCTAGCTTAAGCTGGCTGAAAAAAACTGTTCGAGCAGCCACTTCCCTCGATCACTTAGTGACTTGCATATGGACCCGTGTACTAGGTGGGTAACTCAGCTGAAGTGTGAAATTTCTGAATTCAGTGTGCGTTCATTGCTAAAATTATAAATCGTTTGCCGCGTGTGAGAATGCGGTTTCCCTCATCAAGTCGGCTCCAGCCGAAGCCCACATTTTTGTCAACCCGATTTTTGTCATTTACTGCGTGTGGCGCGATGTGTTCTTAGTGTGAACCGTGTCAATTTCACACTAAGTGCTAGTCAACTTGCTGATGTTAACTGTCGTTGTACTTCTATGTCCTACATCAAAGTAAACAAACAAAACTCTAAAGTTACTGCAGAACATTTTTTCGCCTAAACTATTGCGATGTGCTCATAGTTAGCGAAACGTTAGCCTGAGGATATGGGGATTGATGTTCGTTTCCACTTTGTAAACCAGGACAATAACTCAATGTAACGTCGTTTATAAAATATACGCGCTTCTCAACAACCCTAATGAGTCGTCGATTTGAGGAGCTAGCAAATCCGTTTTTACGGTACTGGATGAGAAAGAAATGACTGGAATTTGACTTCGGTTTAAACATCAATTCTAATTAGTACTCATATGCTTGTCAGTTAAACATCAATAGCGTCCCGATCAGACGTAGTAGGTATTTTGTTCACTACAATCGATCATTTCAGGAGTATAACGTTCCATCGAGTTGTACACACAGTAGTCACCAAAGTTGCTAAAACGTTTTCTGGACGCTAATGAATGAAAAAATACTCAGTGAATGCACGCTGAGTATTACGCCTGTAATCACACCTTCCGGACTAGCAGGGTTTCTTCAACTGTACCCCCTAGAAAGGAATAACTGAACTTGAGTTCTGTCACTGTTGGCAATCTTCTTTAGCTCATATCAATACAATGAGGAGTAGCCCCACTTTATGTGAGTTCAAAGAAAATCTAACTCGAGTCTGATGCTACTTTCTGAGTACGATGGGTTCAGACGCACGTTAGCATTGAGACAATGGTCAACTGTACATGATATTTAGTGGGAAATAACTGAAGCTCATATTGCTTACCGAAGATCCTGACAGATTCACAAAGGAAATGCTGTGACGAACAGTCATTTTCTAACGTTTCTTGGCGCGCCAAAACAGCCAAGTAGTTTACGGACAGTGCGTGAAAATAACGGGGTGACTGGTAACAGGTGTTCAACTAGAAGTGTTCCACTGCATCAGGTTATCTCAACTTCTCATCCGCGTTACACCAAAATAATTTTGATGTGGTCTAACCTGCTGAGTGGTAACTTTGTTTGAATCGCAGCCATATGAGTCAAAAGCTGCGTTTGAATTATCCCTGGCAACAGCGAACTGTATCGCATAACTGAATGACAGACGGTTCGGTCTAGCCTAATACCAGCTCTTTGGATGCGGTTTGACTGAAGTGATGGGGACCAGCAAGCAATGTTAACGGCCGTCTAACCATTGAGCTGACGAATAAGCCTCAAAATTTGAGGTTTTCCCAGTGAGTGCATCTCAGATTCATTGCCAAGGCGCATTGAATGAAATTATTGGATCTGCTTGAACGAATGTTTTTCATCATACGACTTGTACAGTGTCGTGAACAGCAGCAGGTTGAGAACACATAATCTGACTGTCAGACTCGGATTCACCATAATCTTTTTACCAAAACCAGCCCCCTAACATGCTTACTGGGACCGGTTTCCAGACGGTTTGTTGAATGTAGTTATCCGCCAGTTGAGCCGCTAAGCCCCTACGGAGCGAAGATCGTGGAAACTGATTTCTTCCCGCAAGTAAAACCACATCGTTTGTTTGTCGGGACAAACTTAACTTGTCTCACGTGCAACGCAGAAGTTAACTGTGAACTTTTTCTACGACCGCATTATTCCGCACTGAAGGTACTGCTCGCCCGTTTTTATCGTATCTTTTCTTGCAGAAAACCGAAATTGTATCAGTGGCCCTTCATTCAAAAGTTGAGAGCTTTCAGCTTTTAGTTCGTTGGAGTCCTGTCTAATCGAAACATCTAAACACTTATGATTAACTTATTTTTGAATCCAACTTATTTCAGTTTACGTATTACACCCCTTCAACAGATGTTCACTTAATCTAGTTCGTTGCTGTAAGCAAATTCACAGAGCTGCAGGTATTCATATAAATAACGCACACCTTCTACTGATGGCTAGAAGAGAATCACTTATGGAGTCTTCCATTTTTGTACTAACGCGATTTTTTCTAAAGATAGTTTTGTTAGAAAATATTTCCGAAAATGTCTGCAATTGGACTGACGGAGTCTCGTGTACAGTATATTATTACTGTGTCATCATATCCTATCTTGAGCAATTTGAAAATAACTTGACTTGATTTGAAAAAAAAACAACTTGGATTTTGGAACATTTATAACCGTTCAATAATCTTAACAAAAGTTAGTAGGTGAATACCGGTAAATTCTAGCAGATCTAACTGAATATTTGCAATAGAATGTGAACCTGACTGATCAGCTCTTGGAATTAACGCCATTAACTCCCAGAGTTTTAACGGGTTTAAAAATAAACCCACCGATGTAGCTTATGTGTTTTGTTTACTCACGTGAACGACAGATGTTTGATATCAGCTTAACGTATTTGAGATCTGCAGGAACTCAGTTCGAAAAACGTTGTAATCCTCACGCCAGACAAAACTTCCTGGGCAACATTCACGCATGCGATGACCCACTTAGAAAAACTGCAATAAATCCTGACTGATAGACGGAAGTCTAATTTCTAGACAAGCTGGAAAACATTTGTTTAATAGGAGAACCGGTCTGGTATCATCTAGAAATATTTCTTAAATATGGCTGAATAAATGAGAAAACCTAAAAACGCTTAAAACTGGGAGGTTGTTGGATGCCTCAGCTGCACGGTCTTCCTACGATCCGCTAGCAAGAAATAACCTTCCGACCAATTTTAGCCATGTCTAATTCACCTTACCACACGCTAAAAAGATGGTTGGTAATAAATTTACTACCGAGAACTCACTAGAACTTGCGAATGAGCTGAACCGAATCAACATCAAGGACGGTCAATCTCGCTTTACCAATCTCCTTGTGAAAGACACTACTGGCTGAGTGTGTGAACTGGTTGTTGCGAGAAACGTTCCTGTTCCCATGCTAACAGATTACTACAAAACTTTGATTATGTGTGGAGAATGTCAGTTTTAATCTCCAAAATAAAACATGCACAGAAGCTGATGCATTTCTAATAGGTAGTCCATTAGGTCCAATTTTCACAAAAGTTTTCCCGATTATGTTAGAAGGACAACCAACTGATGTCATTTCAAAACCGTTATAACATAGATGCTGTATACACAATACTTTGGTCTTTCCAAAGAACGGGAGCTATCTGGATACTTTGCTGTACGACTTAATGACGTCCATCCCAGCCTCACGGCGATATGTAAATCAGAGACTGATAAAAGCCCTTCTTATCTGGACATACTTATCTTTCATTCCCAAGTGGTTAAGAGGCGGATACAAGGAGGTTAGTCTGTTTGGAACATCAGACTGAGACCTGATACTACACCAATGAAAGTTCCAAAGGCACGTTTTCTCGTGGCTTTCAAATGAACTTATAACAACAAAGCACAGCGACCTGATTTTGACGACGATCAGATAACACAGCACTACATGGTTCTGCTTGTCTGGCGAATGTCTGTCAGTAGTAGACCACAGAGAGTACAGTGTGCCAGAAGCTGAACAACACTCAGGGTGGTTTTGCCAAAAGAGTTTATAGCAAGCTCTTCATGCAATGAAGTAGTTAACCTGTCTTCTGGGCACCACCACATAACAACCAATACTATTTCACTTTATAATCAGTTGTCTCTGTTTGGTTACTTCTAATCCTGGTCAGCCTGAACCCATTTGGCTAATGACAACGAACTTCTTCTGCACACCTTGAATTACTTTCGTCAGTGCACACAGTACTGTCTGAGTTTAATTAGCTTGTGAGCAAAAGTTATGTGAAGCGATATTACGCTAATCTGTTGTTTGGTCGTTCTTGCAATCGTCATTATTGTCGTCGAGCTATTATCTGGAAAAAAATACAATTAGTGTCCAACTTCTTCTTTACGAAAAGCATCTGATGTACAATTTTGGAAATTCTCGACTTCGGCCGAACATGAACCAATGCCAGAAACAGTTTACCCAAATACTTTACCAGTTGAGCAAGGACGCCATACGGGGAGCTCAGAAACTTCATGGTTAAACTTGATTACCCAAATAAACCAGCATATCATATGAAGTTCACCAAATGATCTAGAGTATTAAATGTCCAGTTAGGATCTCTTAAACTGTTCACACTAAAATCCGCGAACGCCATTGTAGTGCAGCGACTTTGTATTATGGGTGATTAGACAGTTAGTTCCACTGGCTACCTTCTTAGGTCTTATATGTACCTACATGCCAGAAAATCAAGCACAGTCCGATTAAGTGTTGGGTTCGTAGGTCATCACAGAACGATAACTTCGACATCTATCCGTTAAAGGCAAGGCCACCGTAACCTGGGTTGGAGGAAGCTGTGTTGTTTATCTTCCTTGGCTACTACGAGCTGTCTTCTAGTGGGATGAGACCGATCGACCGTTTGCTGTTGACGGACAGAATACTAAGTGTGTATAGCGTCCCCAGATAGGTCTTAAGGAGTTTTCCGGTCGGTCGACTCCAGCTTGTGAGAGAATAGTGTATGAACTAAAGAAGATGAGTGCATACACACGGAGGACGACTGCTTAAATAAAATTCAATGCGTAATCAGGAGTCTAAAATCTGATACTGGGATACGCAAAATGAAATAGCCAAATGAATATTCATGCTCGGTTTTCTGGTCTCAAAGACAAGCTTGAAGGTCTGCTCTAAGAAACAGTCCGTGTGATATACCAACTGTAAGAGGCCAAGTCTAACGTTTCGTAACAGTCACTATCATCAAGCTCTGTATATATACATATATATGTACATGATCTTGACAAGTCGCTTCTTACATTATGTCACTCCTTGGTCTAACGTCAAAACCCATTTTCTCTGTCCTATTTCTCAGCTGAAACAAGTTGAAGAATATATGGCTTACAAAAAATACCCACGAAGTTTACGACAACGTATTCAAGGTTACTATGAACATCGGTACAAAGGAAAAATGTTCAATGAGAAGGAAATACTTGAAGAGCTTTCCGAATGTCTACGTGAGGTGAGAATAGTTTTCAAACATTGTATGTATGCATAAATACTGGTTCGCCATAGAAAAACGATTATTGGGTGAACAAACAAAATAATTGCCGGCTTGACACCTTAATTAACGTATTTCGGAGATTTTTTATTGATTCCGGTCCCTACTCAAGGAGAGCATTAGCGGAAGACAAGAAACCACTAGGGTTGGTTGTAAACAAATAGTCAATCAGGAAATGGCAATCGATTAAATATAAGAAGAATAATACATAAATAAGTAGCAATAAATGTCTCATAAGTCAGAATCAAAAGTTTTGCTATACAGTCTTTGAAAGGAGTCGTCCCTACGGGTATGCATGCAGGGATAACCAGGGCAGTTCCCAATACAATTAGCTTAAATCATTAGAAGAAAAAGGGCCGTTTCATATTGACTATACAACTCCATTTTCCGAAAGTGATCCTGTAGAATTCAATGAACAGAATAGTTCGAACCTGATCTTGATAGAAGCTTTTTTCTAGGAATAAAACATCTGACAGGCTAAACCTGTCTGACAAGTTCTCGTTTAGAGAGCAACCCATTACAATAACACCGCCTATCTAGTTCGCCGGAGACCGAAGAATTCGCTTATGGACACTGGTCAATCAAATGCAACATCGTGGGAGAGTTCGACACCTCAACGATCCATTAAGAGTGTCTGATATGCTTCATTCTACAAAAAGTTTCCCTAGTGGTTTCTTTAGCATTGTCCTTCACTGTTTGCCAAGGAGGATCGTGGTTTAGGTTGTGTGATAACAATCCTTCGTTTTAGTCATTTGTCCTCAAGGGCTCAGGCCCCGGCCCAGTTTCGAATCAGCGGGCACTGTCATGCTGTATGCCGTCAGCTTGTGCTATAACAGTCTTTCTAATTTTTTGCATTGCTCCTTCGTTAATTTCGTACACGCTGAGGCACAGTTTCAGCCGGATCCACAAGTTACGTTGAGGTCACTGTAGCCAGGCAACTGATGAAAACTCGATTGTCTATGATGAGTTTTAGTCTTCTTAAACAAGCTGACCAGATAACTGGAACATTTTCGTGCTTCATTTTGAAAGTTTGGATAGCAGGACGTACTGAAGCCTAACATCATTGTCGTACAGGGGTAAACAACCCACCCGAATGATTCTCTGGAAAAATATTCTTGAATTTTGAAATATACCCAATAATTTGGCAGAACTGATTCAGTCTGATCAGGAACAACGTTCAGTTCCCAACTTATTCGACCAAAAGCTACGGCCGAGTTACCTATCTCTGTCGTGTGTTTATAGACGAGTAGAGAACTCGTAGGATTCCTAAGAAATTTACATATTAAAAGAAGCTGAGAATGCCTATGTACATTTGAATCTGTGCCAAATGGTCTAGAAGAGAGAAAATACGTCGACGGATGGGTTCAATGTCAGATGGTGAGTAGTGAAAATCCCATAGAAATCGGAGGATCAATTAATGGTGAGCACATTAAAGACTGCCTATCAAGTATACCGCAATCGCATTCCGACCATATTAGAAAATATCTGAATAACATCAACATTGAAAGATCGGGAGTATCTTCGTCTCACCATAATGATGCCTACTGGAAGTTGGCTGACTACTCGATGCACCGAGTTTGCGCTTGAATTCAGCTACCGGAGATGCAGTTACGACAGACTGTGTTAGGTGGTTCCGGATTTCGCATCCCGGATACTGAAAGGATACTCTTTACACGTCAGATGGCTCGGGTTAAGTTGTAGCCCTGGTAAGTTACATCTGAGATAGTTGTGTTTGTTGTGCACAGGTATTTTCCTTGATAAATGTTAGGGTCGTTAGAAGATCCTAGATACTAAGTCCAATTCTCTTCTTATTTGTCTGTGGCGTATTTCAAAATGCTACTCTTCGCGCAACTTATCTGTGTTGAATTGAAAACTTAATGTCGTAACCCGTTTTGTAGTTCTGTGTTGTACCAACTCAGCAGCAGTATTGTCCTTCACGAAACAAGTAGGACAGCCATGGATATTTAACTCAAAATGTAATCATAGTGGCGAGTTTAATATAGCTGGGAAACAGTCTGAGTGAAGCTACCCAAATAGCCTAGTAAGCATGGGGTTAGATTCCTTGGACGTCGAGGCAGCTCTGGGAGACAATCTGAAATAAGAGCAGTGTCAATGTCTCGTTCGCGTGTCTTTATGCTCGATTTTCTGCCTCCTAGAAGTAATCTGTAAGACCCGATTGATGGGGATGCATAACTTTACAATAAGCTGTGTTAAACAGGAGTCGGTTTTTTGTGGCCTAGTAGTACATTATTTTCAAATCACACAGTAACTCCCCACTTTCGGTAACTTTTAACCAAACTTTATTCTATTCAGCAGGTATTTACAATGGGGAATTAATAAACCGTAAGATCTCGCTCGCGTACAGGATGGATAGCAGGGGTTCTAGATGTGATGTTGTTGTACACTGATCTGAGAAAGCAGCGATCTTAGAGTTAGTCAGCAAGCCATATGATCGAGGGGTGGGCTGGTGCATCAGACTTATACTTGGCGTTGTGCTGTCTGCTCATGAACACCCAGCCCGCTTTACGAAGTTCCCAGTCACTTTTCACTTAAAATGTGGCAAATCCCTGATCAACATGGCCAAGAAAGGGACAATTTTATAGATCTCCAGGCATGTTTCCCACCGGTTACGATGTTATCCAGCTTTAAAAGTTTCCGAGGAATCCTCCATTACGTGAATCCTCTGGCATTTTCGATAAACCGAAAATTCGTGACTGCGTTGTAGAACCCAAAATCGATTGAGGCAAGTTTAAAGTGAACTCCATTGATGTCGATGACACCCTCAGGAATCTTTTGATGTCACAGCTTTACAGGGTTATCCCCAAGAAGCTTGTTTTACCTAAGTAAATGCATTTTTTTCTAAAGGATGTTGGGGTTGACGGGGGATCTGATATTTTAAAACCAAGTGCATTCTAGTATGACGGTAGCGCATTGAGAACCGCTGCAGTCTGCGCGACCCACATAGGTAATGTACATGATACAGTGTCATAACCTGTTTTTTTAATTCCACAGTGTGCCCCCCAACAAGAACGGTGTAGTTTAGAAACTATTGATGACAAGTTAAGATATTAGCTGAAGCAAGGACACAGTAAAAAATTGAATACATTAGTGCAACATTTCGAATCATCTTCTTGAGCTAATCGAAAGTTAACGGTAGTTTTCGTTTAATCATTATCTAGCCAACTGTATATTATTTTAGATTGTTGTGATTATCAAGCAACCAACATCAGGAGCAATTATTCACATAGTTAAGTCAAACGTTTGTGAATTGAAACACAACTAGGTGACCAGATTGACCTCCGGAGGTATCAAGTAAGTAGCGAGAACACCATGGTAACCGTAGGACCTGGAGAAATTATTTCCGAGCTCACAAGTATGGATTGCGAAAAAAAATTTCGAATGCCTCCACGATAGTCTGAAAACACAACTTCGTTCTTCGGGACTAATAAATGGACAAGTGGTGGGTGGACTGGAAAACCTGAATGAGAGACCCCAAACAGTGTGGAGTGTAGCTCGAGTGCTGAGATGGCTTTCCTGGTAACTGACGCACTGTTGGGAGTCATGCTAAAGTTATTCAAAACAGTCATGTCCAAGTCAAGCTGCTCTGTAGTGGTATTCAGTTTCCATGATCCAAAAAGTAACCTACGCTACTAGACTAACAAAGATACATCATTTTGCATCTAACCTTGCTAAACAGGAGTCAGTTTTATGTGGCCGAGCAGAGAAGTGGTTTTAAATCACTATATTTTCTCACTTTCGGCTGCGGTGTTTGGTGTGCTCACTTTTAATGTTTTTAGTACACAATCACCTAGGAGAATGGAAAAGCTGTAGAATTCTGATCATAGACAGAATAAAGAACAAAAGACTTGCTATGAAACTTCGAGGTACATTGCTGTGTGAGGAAAATTAATCCCAAAAATAATCCCGTCCGCTTGGACAATAAACCGGCGATCTTGTTGGTGAATCGCGTCAAACGGGTAGAGAATGTTTCATGCCATGGACACAAAGCTTTACGCAGAGCCCGAAACAGTCTGCTCAGTCTGAGACCACAAGGAAATCTGTAAAAGCTAAATTGCCCTCATCACCCGCTTTTGTACGCTGTTCTCGAGTGGTAAGCAGATTGGTAACACAAGAGAATAGTCTTTTAAATTCATGGTGGTTCTCGGGCAGTAGTGCAAACGGATTGAAATGCTCAGATGACTGGTTGTCAATCAAGCTCCCCATGATAACTCAGGCAGTCAACAATAACATAACTGGCAGGCTCATTGCAACCACCGTCTTTAAAGAAAGCTGGAACTGTGGACAACTATCAAGCTTTGGGATGCACGCAATCGCAAACAACTCGATTGGAAGTTTACAGCGTATGTTTGACAACCACTTGCTGGGGTGAATCTTTGTATGTTCAACAAACAACTACTGGGTTATGGAAGCAGCGTTCGCCAGAGTAGTCACCGTCGTGGTCCACACGAAGTTCTTTCAAGGGTGGCTTCAACGGCCTCTGTTCCGTCCACAGTTGTGGACCATTCAGATCCTAGATGGTACTTCATTATTTTGCCTCTAGTTTTATTGAAATGCGAGACAAAACTCGATTAAAAACCTGTCGTAGCCAGAGATGATCATGCACTTAAAAAGCCTTCACTTAGGCTATCTTCACTTTGTCTAACCACGTTCTCGAGTCCAGTCACTCGCTGTAAGTAAGTGCAGTAGTATGTTGTGGCTACTGACGTTTTAATGACTAGTGTTTATGTGACTACTGATAAATCTCGGACATCCGTCCAGTCACCAAATCCCACTGGACATTTTATAAAAACCGTACACGAATTAGGATCTCCCTAGTTGTCCCTGGTATGCACTGCAGTTTCCGAGATGAAAACATTGGCGAATAAATCAGTAAGGTCAATACCGGAATAATGTGTAGGCAAAAGCAGGCGGTATTGCTCAAAAGTTTTGAACATCATAGAAAACAAAAAGGGTTCACGATCTCGACTGTTTGGCCGTTTACGTACGTATATTTGCTTCTTGGTGTCCACCGTCGGTCAGTATCGATAGGCACGCAGAACGCGGTGGCATTCGGCTGACTCAAGTGACCAGATGAGGGCTATGCACGCAGTCCGATGAGAAAGAGTGATCGTACGGTGATTGTACCAGTAATCATCAAAATTCACGTGACTAGTTGAAGAATGGCAACCGCAGTAAAACCTGTGTTCTTCAGTTTGAACAGCAAATCTGATTAGGGGCAGTACATTACACCTGTAATGTGCATATGGCGTAAGTGGAACACGTATGTAACTCACTTGCAAGCTACATATCTTAGCCAAACTTTCTGACATTTGGTTTGTCCTGTTCATGCATACTGAGGTGACAAGAACAAATATTGTTCCCATGCTTGGAGTGCTCAAATCCTTTGAGTTCTACTAAGTATGGACTAAGAGTTTGTTTTGATATGATGCTTCTGTTTTCTGTTTATTGTTTAGTCACTCAAGTGGTACTGACGAGTCTGATTCACATGAACGAAATTTGCAGAGAACTTTCTATCCGAACTTGAATACATCCTATGGATGGGAACTAATCAACAAGCAGAATTCGATCATGTTTTTTTCGTTTCACCACGCACCAGTGAATGTCTGAGTGCACTCATTGCGATCGCACAGGAGTGGTTTTCAACAAGAGATTTAAAAATATAATAAGCCTGAACCAAGTTGAAAACAAAACAAACAGTCACTCAAAATAAGTTGAACCTAGCCCACAATGAAACGCAGCTGTCACATTCCCACAGACTTTCCACTCGGCCCCTTTGTAAAAGAATCACTAGACTCTAGTTTCCCTCTCATCATAGGTCGTCAGTAGTGTATACTCTTGCCACGACCGGGACTAGAGCTCCGGCCACCGCCAACAACTTAGTGATTTCTGGGATTTCAACTTGCAGAGAAGTCCTAGTCGAACCGTCATCAGTTGGAATCAACAGGCCAGTCACCATGTTCCCTCTCTAGGCGATCAAACAATGTGAGCGTTATTCACAAGAGAATGTGGCTGAGCTTCCACATGATTACTCAGTCGTGCCTAACGTGAGGTCACTAGCGCAGTGGTCAACGCGTTTGCCTCATGAAAGCGTGGTCGGAGTTCTAGTCGGGGACGTAGCAAGGATATGCACTACTGACGACCTCTGATGAGAGCTAAACTAGAGTCCGGTGCCTCTTTTCGAAGGGGGCCGACTGGAAAGTCTGTAGGGATGAGACAGCTGCGATCAACTCTCGCTGCTGCTGCTGAAGTTACAGAAAAACCAATACAAATGGTAATTATTTCACTCTAATACACCACTAGTTCCATAATTATTATTGCCGGGTCATTGGTCAAGAGTACGTTCCATTGGACTATGTTCCTTTTCACATTTTGATTATTTGTGTCAAGCGTCAAACAAACTATCGGAAAAATGTCAGTCTTCAGTGATACAATGCAATCTGTAATTACCAACGAGAAGAAAAAAAGAAAAATTACTTTCACTTCTGCTTTGCGTGTTTCAGTCGAGCAAGCATCAGAAAACCTCTGACTACACACATTCCTTTCCATGCAACTAAATACTCCAAAACGGGACCGATTGAGAGTTTTATTGAAATGTTTCAATCAATCAACTTGTTCAACACTCCGTTCCGACACTGGAAGGCAGTCCGATATCATGGTCAGACTTTGTGTTTTGTTGTACGATAGAGTAAAACGCGACAAGTATTGGTGTACACATGTCATATCAAGGTGTATGAATTTTGGAAACTGACTATACACACCCATAAAGTCATCAGGTATAAGAGGAGTTTGTTCAACCTGGATTAGAAGTATAGTGCAATTGAAATGGGTTGTGTGAAGGTTGAATGGGCGGTCATCATCTTCCAAAACGGTGGAGAACATCCGGCGAATAATAATCACGTTGACTGAAACATCAACGATTTTCTGTGATATGTTACTCAGAGGAGTAGGTCTAGCACATGTTGAGCGAGTTATGGTTTCGCTGTCGCGTGCAACGCAGGATGACCTAAGAAAAATCGGGCATCACATACAGTGATCGGAAACTGTAGCCACCAGCGACGTTGGTTTGCGGAACCTAAAAGGAAGAGAATAGAGCCACCACAGGAGAAAAGAATGACACTGCTTGTGAAATCTGCAAGAAACGGTGGCGTACCCAAAGAACAAGCGAGATGTGACATCAGGGTCTTTAAATAGGACTCATAATACCTCGAAGCGTCCTTCTCCATCCATATGTCTCATGAATTACTACCAGGAGAAACCGCTACTTCGGGCTGTAAGTCACACCATGTGAGATGCACAATAGCAGAGTTGATCTCTGCTGATGAAAAGAAATCTATTCTGAACGGTCCATCTGGCTATAGTTGTTAGCGTTATTACTTATGTAAGACGTCAATTTTCTGCAGTAGACAACTAACCGAAGGTTGCAGCGCTGTCAACTGGAAGGGTTTGTTCAGTGCAATACTTCAGGATCTATGGATTTTGAGGCAAATGAATCGTTCGTTTGTAAGACGGGGTATTCTTTACTCGAATTTTTCTGTTTATTAATTAGCACAAAAACCTGTGAATAATATTTCTACAGCACAAACGTAACACATGTCCAGCCACACGAGAAAACTTTGGCTGGAGGGAAAACAAAGTCGGTGTTCGTACTGACCAGCATCGATGCTGATCCAGTTCAACACCTATCGAGTTCACCATTCGGGCATATAAATCGCTTTGGTATAACTTATCACTTGGAGAAGAGGCACTTGGAAAGAGGCTGTTTTTCAAGCATGGTATATGTTTAGTGAAACAACCTGGTCTTTCGATTCACAGCGTGGTTGAACGTCGTGCTAAAACAGTGAATTACATTGAGTGTTCACAGCTCTCATAAATTGAAAACGTAATGCCAGATGTAAGCGTCATTCAGATTCTGAGACGTGTACTGTTTATCGTTTTAGTAATCGATATTGCACTATATCATTTCAATGGTAAATCGCATTTTTGTCAGAAGTTGTCACTTTTATACCAACCGTAAACAAAATTCGAAACGATCTAATTGAGGTGACCGAAGTTTGATCCGAACTCAAGGTAACCTTAGAACTGTGTAACAAACCGCATGCACCTATCGTTGTCATTGTTTTTAAGCATCGTGGTAAATAAGTTTTTGTCAATTCAGTGGAGATTTTCCAGGAACAGACTGAGTACCACTGACAACTGATCGCAATTCTATCATTCGGATTAGCTTTTAAATCCTTTCGTATGAAAAAGATCGAACGGTTCCGATTCTGTGTCCTGGTTAGATCAGTCAAAACTGCTGCTAATTAGGAGTACTTGAAATACCAATCAGTGAATGGGTAGTTTCTGTCAATGTGATTTTCGTTAGAAGTCTTGATGGTAGAGCCATCCAGTGGAGTTTACGGAATGGGTAATGGGTCAGCCGAATATTGTCCATCACAAGGTGTGGCTGACGATTAAAATTTGTTCTGTCAAATGCGAGACCGATGACATAGGGATTAACATGATTGTTCCATGAAATTTCGGAGATGGGTACAAATCCGGATCTTGGTTGGTGTATGCAGTGCTGATATGTTTTAACGATTCTAATGTTCCTTCCCGAAGAGAGTTTAGTGAATCGTCAGACTGATTGCGAAAACTGTGTTCATCTCCGAATGATGTCCAATTTATGTTTTGTATGGGTCAATGCTTAGAACATCTCATGCAACAAAACAATCTGGACTTTATATAAGAAGACTGTAGGTTAAGCAGTGCTTTCCCCCACTAACCGACACCCACTATGACGGTTAAAAATAGACAGAATTTTCAGTTTCGGTCATTTGTTCTCAAACGTGTGACTCGCAAACAGCAGATAGAATTAGTTAAGTCTGCCTTAGTAATCAAATTTACTAGATAATGTGACGTAATCCGCAAGTTAATTCGCCAAAACCATATCCATAAAAAATGAGATACTTTCGGGCGAAATAATCGTTTGTCTAATCTACTGAGCTCTCAACAGACAAAGATAATCATGCACAACAGAGTACTATCCCAACAGGGGTGGGTAAAAACAATTATTAGTAATGACCATCCATAAACTCATCTTGCTTGGTCTACATTTTCAGAATGACTGCTTTGGATGGAGGATGTGGTTGGCAGTTGTTAAACAAAACAAAGACTCCCAGCGATTGGTTTGATAGTGTTTCTCGTAACTACTTGTGTGAACACTAGTGACTGTCATACTCTCAACTGTGACATATTTTTCGGACTAACCTCCATACTTGGTAGTTCAACAGTCATCAGTGAAAGAGAAAAGCTATTTTGCATTAATCCGTATGATATTTTAGGCACTGTTGAAAGTAAATGGTTGAGGAAGTATTTCGTTTAGTGTGTACACAATGCGAGAGCAAGATAGGCATGCTCTGAAGAAACGTACAGTTAGACCACAAAGATTGATAACTCCATGACGAACCGAATGTAACAGTATCAACCGGAAACAAGCAGATTGCTCTGATAGTAAGAGGATTTGTGCAGCATACAATGTTTTTTTGAAAAAAAAAAAAGACATCAAAAATCATGATCGCCCTGTTTCATTTTCCAAAAATCGTTTATTATGATGGACCTCGACTTCCAGCAATACTTGCTGTTTAGCATTGGCATTTACATAGAAATAAGTCTACGTGCAACCCTCAGTATGCAACAGAAGTGGGTTATATTCTCAAAGACTATCGTGGTTACGTAGTCATGACTCTGTATGTTTGGCTTACAGAGATTGCTTACTGGTTCTTAGAGAAATATACGTAAAGATGTATGCAAGACTACAGAGTTTTCCTTTGTCTCTTCACCACTGTGATTGTCCTGTTTTACCTGGGTAATCTTTTGCAGTCCGGAAGCAAATTCACAAACGTAAGAGCTCCGTGTGTGAAGTGACCACATCACCATCATCCTACGGTTCTGAAAAGTACCCAATCGGATGGTAGCACTAAAATTTGATTCAACAGATCACCAATTAGCGTGTGCGGTCAGTGGGTGGCAATGGCAGATAGGCGATTATAGAATTATAAAACGCTCACTTGATGGAGAGAACAGAAAGAATTCAGTTGCCCAGTTTCTGTGGATGCTCACATTGAAAGTTGAGGAGCGTATACCAAAGATGCGAACAACCTGTCAGCCCCAGCGAGCACCGCTTGCCGATGTCAGTGCCTACTGAGAAAATGTGAACAAATGCTACCCACCTAGCACCTCAGAGGAGTGATGTGGGTTAGTCTAACTCAGTGACCCACTATGGCTTTGTCTGCAAACTGACAACAACCAAGGAACAAGGGCAGTAAAAACCGTGTTACTCTATTCTTGCAATCTCTCTCTCTCTGCTTATGAACTGTAGGCACCTCATTGTAGACAGGTCGAGTTCAGGTAACAGGATCCTATAAGATTAATCTCATACTCCTCTCTCTCGGCGGTCAAGTCGGGTTTGTCTTCTAAGGTGTGTTGTAACTAAGCCTCATCACTAACGCTAGTGTATTCTTGTTGATGCTGTTGATGACCGTGAATTGCATTTTCATAGAAAAAAATTGTTGCAAATTACATCTTGGTACAAAGTGTTGGTTAGTACGAACTGAGCATTCCTCACAGCTGACTCCAGCTTCCCTATTCATACAGACCGTCCTACCACGATAAAAATATATTCAAGACACGGTAACTATCTCGCTTGAGAATCTCTAAAAGCTTAAGTGTTGCCTCGAAAGACATTAACACAACCATCAAAACACGTGAATATACGAGGCAACTTACACAGAGATTCAACAAATATGACTGCGTATAATGTAGGGTATTGAATCAGCCACAGGATAGAAAGTGACTCACGTATTCGATGGAGCCAAGGAACAGACAAGAGATGTATCAAGTTACTAACCAGGAGTATTAACAAAAGGTTTACCTGATAGCTGACCCTGGTACGTTATTATTGTGTAAGTAAATGTTTAGAAGGGTTAAGTAATCGATGGAGAATCTTGCCCAATTTCTTTCGACTAGAACGAATTATTGTAATTTGTTCTTTTGTTTTACATAGACTTCATGCAGTGTCAATTGTGTTGACATTCACTGCGTGGAAAAATAAGTCTTACTCTCTCTTAGAGGGTTTATCAGGTATTGTGCAACCATGTTATCTACGGTTAGTCGCATTCATATTCTACGGGATGTGAAGCTTAGCACAGATATGCGTCAAAGATCCAAAGGTTGGCAGACTTGGCCAACCGATCGATTCTCACAGGATTTTCTCCCTCGTCATTTCAGGTTAACTGCCGTTCGGACAAAAAATAAACGCGGAACCAGTGCGTCAGGTGTTGATCTTAATACTGGGCTTACTAGGAGTTGCTCGAGATGTCCCTGTCTCATGTCCAAGATTGACTCAAAGTAACATTTGACCTGATGATCTGCTGACAGTCCCATTATTGTCTGTTGACCAAAGCGAGAGGCGGACAAACGTGTGATGCTGACTGGCTGAGACCTGTACACCGCACTCGCTTGCGCCTACTGTGCGTGTAATCTGAAACACTGAAGGGAACAAGCGAACTGCAGTTAGTTATCCAAATACTAATGCGTTAACGCAGTAAGAAGTTCAGTACCTCACTAATGCAGAGAAGCAACAAGATAGTCCACTTTCACTCTCCATTAGAACATACCTTGTAGCTGAAGGGATTCTGTTTCTCACATATATTAAACGCAGTTTTCTTACTATCGGCTGATTCACTTGTTACCTGACAGTATCCGGAGAGTAAGTTTTACAATTCTGCTGACCGCCATTTATTAAAACTACTAGCAACCGACACGTTTCTCATTCCATCTTCGAACCTTTACAAGGAATCCATATTTCCCGTTGAACTTCTTTACCAGGAAAACAAACGAGTTGTACGGCCTGCTTGTTACTTTTGTGAAGTCCTCACTCAACATATTCGATATTTGCTCTTTCACCTCCGCTTCCAGATGAACCGGTGTCCTGCAAGGTCTGTGCGGTGGAAATGCACCGGCTTGTGGTACTTCATGTGCAGTACTTTTGCAGAATCCGTAAGAATCATTGTCATCCTTGAACATCTGGAGTGGGCGGACTGCGCATGGTTGGCTGACGTCAATCTACTGTTATGCAGTTAACGCCAGGAAACCGCAACTCATCGACATTTGCTTGGGGTTCACATCAAGTACGGCAACTCTTGCGGCGAAGAAGTCAGCCCTTACATTATGCCTGCATTATGGCTGTCAGTATGCTGTCCATATTTTTCCGTATCAGCAGCTAGTAGGTTATGATCGCTGACTGTCAGTTCAACGTTTTGCCTCACCGAAGCAGCAACCAACGAAAAAGTGACCCTCATATATACCAGGCACTATTCCAACTCCCCGTCAAATGTAACCCTTATGTACACAGCCCTTTCTTAATGGCCTCCATTATTAGTCAACCATAGAGCAGAAAAACCATCATGGAACACTATTCAAAGACTTCCCAAACTGCCAGTTTGAGCATTCCCACTGCAGTTGCCCATTTTAACCAGAGATGAAGCGGCTTACTCGTGTAATTTTCTTTCTGATATTGCCTTAAACACAGCCATACCCACTGCTGTTCTTATAAAACCACGTTATAGATGCAAGTCACAACTCTCTTCGCCCTCATGAACTCATCAGCGTGCATCCGACGAGCGGAGTGTAAGGCACGGACTAAGCCACAAATGGCCAGCGGGAAAGCTTCGACAGACTGCTTCACCAATAACTGTCGTCGGATTCTTTATTCAAATTTGGCTGTGCCCTGCCCACTGAATCCTACAGAGTAGTAACAAACACTGAGGAGACCTGTTTGTCTCAATCAGTTCATTTTAAATCACCGCATGACCTTCAGGGAATCGGCCGGGCTGTTGAAAGTATCCTCCATCGCCTCCCAATAAACCGATTTGTCTAAGCCTTTGGCTTCATTGGTAAATCGTGCTACCGGATCACGGATCGGGACCCGTGTCTCGTGAAGAGACGGGCTAGTACTCATATTTTTGTTTCAGCCACAAGAAGCTCGACTGCTGTGCTTCACCAAGAGGAAACCTGACTTTCGAGCTGTTTCATGAAACAGACTGGTCGAACCGACTGTCTGAGCACGAAAACTGCAGTCAACTCTGAGCGGTGTTCAACACTTAAAAGTGGATCAATCGCGCCAAACATATGTGACCAATACAACGCTCACCTAGATGGTCAGCATTACCCAACTCATTTTCCAAAAACCCTCACAATAACACTGACTGCAAGATAAAAACGGGAATCGAAAAACAAATTCTAAACCTGAGAAGTTAATTGTATGAACAAAAATGTATGCATGTACGCAGTTACAAGCACCAGTTAACAATTAGGGATATTGCAATGTTTCAAACATTTATACATTGCAATACGTCTGAGTATTCAGCTATTGTTGGGACCATCATACTGTGGACAACCAACAAGGAACTTACACTCTCGGTTTCCGGTCTAGCTGATGCATGGGTAGAATGTGTATTTGAGTGCCATCTTTCTCTCGTGCACAGCGGAACTAGAGATAACACAATATTTTGTTTCTAAGTTGTTTAATTTTCACGATGCACTTCAACAAAAGTTTCCCAATGTGTGTATAGTAGAAAGTTACCGAAAATGCACTCAGCATCAGCTTATTTGTCTCAGTCTGCCAGCCCTGAAACATAATTGTTTGTCTTCAATTGCAACTGATTTTCTACTCTCCTGTTTTCTTTTGTGAACCACAGCAAATTATCAATTATAACTGTCGAGCGTTGGTAGCCACGGTGCCTATATTTGCGAACGCTGATCAGAATTTCGTGTCCGAAGTCGTGGTTCGCCTACGGCAAGAAGTCTTCCAACCTGGCGATTTGATTATCAAAGAGGGCACGCTGGGTAACAAAATGTATTTTATTCAGGAGGGTATGGTGAACATTATAACCAAATCCGGTATGATCGCTACCCGATTGTCCGACGGTTGTTATTTCGGCGGTGAGTTTTCACACGCACAAATACATGTTCGCACAAACTACAGAAGCTTGTCAGTAGGCAAAATGGCTAGCATTTTAATTGCGATGGGCAGATTTCAACCAGGGAGCATATTAATCGTTTGGCTAAGTTCTGTTCGATCTTTCCCAGAATGAATTACCCATCTCACTGTTGTTTTTCATGCAGTCCTAAGGACTGCAAGTGCAAAGCTGAGGCGTTTGTTTAACAGTTTCGGCGCTTGGCTTTTGGGTTCAACAGAACTAAGGAAGTTTGACCGAGACAAGGTCTACTTAAAATGGCGACTAGAAGAACCTATATATTTCACATGTTGCAAACAGCTGGCTTGTCCCCTTGTGAGCTTCACTTGTTGACAACGCACCTCTGTAGAGTTTAAAGCTTGCTCTGTTTCTGTAGTTTAATGGCTAATTTCTTTAGCTTATTTACTGTAGCGTTACAGAAGCATATATTGTATAGGCTTGCGTTCTATAAAAGTTATTTTGTCAAACCAACACCTTTTAGTCATACAGTCTTCTAGAGTATAATAAATGTCAATGTATCCTAGACAATAGACTAATATTTGTATATTTTACAGAAATTTGTCTGCTCACTAATGCGAGACGCGTGGCTACGGTGCAGGCAGAAACCTATTGTACACTGTACTCGCTTGATCAGAAAAATTTCTACGAGGTTCTGGAAAACTATCCGGAAATGCGGTACTCGATGGAAAAGGTCGCCGCAGAACGGCTTCACAACATTGGACGCACACCGTCCATCGTAAAACAACATTCGGAGAATGACGATCAGAATGAGGAACATGTGCGGAAAATCGCAAAACAGGTGAGATAAGACTACAGTTTTCGGGTGTACGTCCCCATTTGTGATCACTTCTGTGTTCTAACCAGAAATAACTACAAGTGACGCAGGACTTCTGTCTAAAAATGGTATGCTGTCGAATCTGACATCTTTAGTCGACCGTGGAGTCACCAAAACTTTTGTATTGTGTTGTAATCAACAATATCGTATCCCACCTCCATTAGCATTAGCCGCCAAATATCAAATTGGGGAGGCTGAGATACAGAACAGAAGTTGCGTTTGATTAACTGACATCGATGGGCTGTTACTGAATGTTTTATACCATTAACCTTAAATCGACAGCCTACGACCGATTTCGTGCTTATCCACATCGACCACATAGGAGTAGCCAGAAGGAGATCCACACTCGCTAACTGGGTAGTATTCTATAGACAACTAACACTGATGAATTCAGTCAGGAAGGAAACTAGTATTTAACAATCACGCAGGAATTTGCTAATGATGGAACGAAATATGTACAGCCTTACTAAGTGCATGTGAACGGTGTGTGATCCCAAAATAAGTTGGTTTGTCAACTATCTCAGATGAAATATATACACACGAAACATTACACAATATGTTGTTAATCGGTTGTATTTGACAAATCGCGTTGCATACATGTCGATCATTTGATCAACTGAGAAAGCTGCCATGATAAAAATGGGTTAACTGAATCAATTTCCAATCACATTATTGTGTCACAAATCAGACATTGCAAGTTATACATACATTTCATGTACACCTATGTAATAATCCCCCGTGAAGCTTTAAATGGTGGGATGCTGTTTTCCACGGTGTATGAGTAGGTTAGGTAGTCATTTGGTGTAAACCAAATCGCATTTGAAAAATATAGTTCGATTTCCACGAAAATTCCGCACCGAATTGGCAGGTGGGCTGAACACCGTCATGAAAGGTTCAATCAGTCCCAACTGGACCTTATAGAAGATGAAACCCGAAAGCAGATTGTTTGGGTCCGGCCGTCTCCCTGTCACAAAAGCTTCTGAAGCTTAGATTGTGGTCTTAACAACATTCTCACACTAAGTCACCTCCCTCCATCTATATTTAAAGATAAAGTGGTGTGACTTCAAAAACGACGGAAATGTTTTGGACGGACAAACAAATCGAAGAGTCGTCCGGTGATTGATATCCATGAACAGGTAATCTTACGTTCAAAATAACATGTGAAAACCACAACACCATCAGCCCATGGTCCATCGCGTTAAAGCTAATCACTGACTTCATGATACATCAGTTCATCAACCTAAAAGGTCGAGATTGCATTGACCATCTTCTACCTTGTTACCGCTCTCGAAACACCCACACTCTTATGAACAACCAACACTCGTGTTCTATTCGAAAAGAGGAAAGTTTGTCATTGAGTAGGTCGTTCATAAACTTATAAGGAACTGTCGTTTTCAAGAGAGAGTCCCAAGAAAATTGGTTCCGCGCGGACTAAACGACAAAACTGATCTGTTTGAGATACAGTTCGCATCTTAACAGAGCAAAAATTCCTAGGGTTGGTTTTACCTTTGCCAATATACGTCATCTGCGACACTGTAAATAGTCTGGCTGTCGATAAACGAATGGGTATACAATGCTTGTGTTCGCTCTGTTCGGCTCCGCGAATCAAAAACAGGGCCTGTTTACGATATAGCTCTCAATAGACCGTCATTAGCCTCTCCATTTGACCTTTATAGTGTGGGACGATCTAAAGTAACAGCGTTCACTCTGGAAAGCTCGCGATTCGCGATCAAGTAGACTAGTTATTAAATTACACGGCCTGTGATGTTTGGACCACGCACTCTACATGCCACCCGAGCGTTTACCAGGCCTGACATTAGTCGCCGAGATACACGAAGGTTGGACTAAACTATAAGGTGGACAAGCAACGAAGTGTTGAGCAAATATGTGAACCCTGGCTGTTTCTTTGATTAAAATGGGTGGAGTTCGCCTGCCCAGCATGTTATAAGGTAGCAATATGCCTTAAACAATGGCGTATTTACATTCACCACATTTCTTTTTTCTTTATTAAACAGTATTTTAACGACTTTCTACTCTTTGGCAATTTTTCTGATATGCTTCAACTCAATTTCGAAGTGAACAGTTGCTAGAATTGAAGTAGTAAACGGCCAGGATCACGGCTGCTATGAATGTATAAAACTTATGGACACAAATCAGTTTCCTGTCCCCAACAGATAACCACTGATTTTGTGAACAAAAACCCAAAAGTCGGCGAACAACAAATGGAGTTGTTTTGTTTTGAGAAATGCATAAACAAGTTAAACGCCCGAGACAAATTATTTGCGGTCTGACTTAACAGATCTGACGGAAGTGCCCACGATCAACCGGAACTGTTTTGAATACATCGAATCATGTTCGACCATAGGTCAAACTGTGCGAATCCCTAATTTATGTAGATATTTTTCTCAAGAGTTATCAGCTCGAAGGTTGGCCAGTGACCGAGACATCTCAACTCATTCGCTCATTAATAATCATGTTACCGCCGAGTGTTGGTGAATACAGATCAGTAACCTTTATCTAACCGTGGTATTCGACAGATAGACAGACAGACAGACACACCGATGCACATACATGACTTATTGCTCAACTTCAAATGGCACGACCTGCGACGTGAATTCATTTGACGTATAACTGACATCAAACAGGATTGTTTTGCCAAGAACGATGTGAAATTACAGTCGAATCGTTTTTCTTCTTCTGTGAACTACAATGAGTTACTCTCGTTGCATAGCAAGATTCAAGATTATGGTATTTTATATACCGCCTAATATAACCCTCTTTAATTTTGTTATGTTGTTGGAAGCCACTGACGTTATCAATTGACATGATTTCGTCAATACACCAAATTGAGCAGCAACTAATGTCTTCTTAACACATTTACACATCTAAAATTTCACCACTTATGACTGACTTCTTGAGACCTAACAAATGTTCTACCATAAATCATTATATCTACTACGAAATGATGATCTCTGGGAAAGACAATTGTTTGTTCATAATTCAAAACTCACAGATGAATAATAGCATTCTAATCTTTCTAAGTTTTCCCACCTCTTTCCTTTTCTCAGATTCTCGAACATCAGGTAAGCAACGCCTCTCATTGCTTGTATACACACGGTGGATTTGAGACTGTACATTGTACCGAATCGAAACTTCACAATGTGAATCGAGAAGATCCGTTTAACTTGATAAAAAACGTATCGGGATGATAAATGTCCGATTGTCCTGTCATTTTGGCTGAAAACGACTGCGCCCGTTGCCAAACTGTGCACGGAAAATACTGCATCAACTGGTGGAATTAGAACGAGTAAGATTGGTTCTTACAGCCAAGCAATAAACATTGCTCACGATTCCCGAGTAGAAGGTTTGTGTACATTGAAGAGTGTGTTAAGACAATGGATCTCCTCATCTGCAAGCTTTGTCACTTGGGTCAATTTCTAGGGGTGAACGAACCATGCTTTCAGTGGAATCAACTCAGATTCATCCGTTTTCTACGCAAAAAATACTGTATGTAAGGTCATGGCACACGCGATTTCAGCAACTTACTGAAATAATCTTTTAACTGAAAGGCAGTACTCAATAAAAGCAGACCATTTTTGGCGGAACGGAACAGCCTATTAGTAAGACAGATAAACATTTCGGTGAAAGGTTTTGGTCTTTCCGTACTCCTTCTGTGCAAGTAACCGGATAAACGAAGTTCTTTATGCAGATGGGTGACATAAAACGAAAACAAAAATGAGTGTAACCTACAAAATGATTCCCAAATCATAATATGACAGAAACGACATAGAAATGGGGTACTCAAACTGACTACAAGCTATCAAACGTTTTGGTATCATATAATCACATGAATAGGTGCCTTGGTTATCACTAACTTTGGTGTGCCCATTCATGCACTTCGATAGAATATTCGACTGCCCTGCACGGTGGTCTTTAAAAACAAGAGAGATGGTCCATATAACCAGAAAACCGACAATCGAACTCTAAAGAATCGACAACATTTCAACCAATTGACGTGAATTTCTGAAACTGATAAGTATTGAATACTCATGTTTAAACTACCACAGACGGGAGAAGAGCAAAGTTATTGAACAATGTTCACAAGTACCTAATTAAACTCTTCAGTGGACCATGACAGACAGTCGACAACCGCTGTGTTTAATTTTGCACCAGATTCATTTGAGTATCAACTCGATATCCAACATGAGCCACTCAAAAAACATCAACATGAAGTGTGTAATCCGAAATAACACACATACGTAGGCATGCTGCGTCTGTTGCTGGTTCAAATCCAACCGAAGCCATGACTTCTCACATTTGGGTCTCATCTAAAACCATAAATCTGCTACACTGTCCAGTAAGTGTTGCGTTAAGTTGGGACAAGGCTTCATCCGGAAAGCCCCCCAGAGTTAAGACCAACACCAAGCAGTGTGCTCATATTACAAGCCAAACCGTCTTGAACTACCACACAGACCTTTGGCGTTCTGCCGGATTGTCAAGTTCAGCCACTAGACGGAATATGCGATGACTTACATCAACTTCGTAAGGCACATTCAAACCACATCCAACAGCCTTCATCACGTTCTTAAAGATGTTCTGAGCACTCAATTTTGTGGTCATTTTCGGCCCTACCGCTCCAGCAACTTCCCCATATCCTTTATCAGGGTACAAAAATACACACACTTGAACAAACACTTTTATTTACATCGACAGTTGGGCCCAGGAATTCGTTAATATCAAATGGTTACTGTGGACACAATCACGCTGTGTGCAAAACATATTCGTAGTGGTGTCTTGGTTACTCTCCAGTTAATCAGTGCTAGATTGGATGGTTATTCTAGTCATGGTATTGCAAATTTCCAGGAGTGAAAGGAATGACTTTTGACGGGCTATTTCTTACAAACGCGGGATGTAAGCTACATTACACATAATCGATGAGAGCAACATACATCACACTAGTGTTACAAATCCTCTCAAGATCAAACGCACAAGGTTAGTTAAATCAATCGCCCTTTCAATGATAGATTGAAGACACCCTACGTTTTACTGGTTTAGCAAAGGCACCTTTCAGAATGTGGCTCACGGCAAATTTAACCATAAAGGGGTAGTCTGAACATCCTTGGTGAAATAGAAGTGGTGAACAGCTACATGTCTATAGAGTAAACGTACAGTAGTCTCAACAGACTAACGTATTCCTCCGGAATTATTTCGCGAAGAAGGCAGCTTTGGAAAACCTTAAGAGCACCCGTGGTACTTGCCGTGTGTTGAAAATTTTCGAGGGCGGATCATCACGGGAATGTGACAAGTAAAGAACAGAGAGGAATCAGATAAGCTTTTGAAGAATTCCATACATACTGTAAGCGGCGTCATTCATATTCACAAACTTAAACCATACACCAGACCACTTGTTTGCAGGTCTGTTATCAAACACAGATGAAGGCCTGAGATATGTCCTGAAAATGGAATCTATATCTGACACCGTATATGAACACCTAGTTGACTGAATGGGGCATCAAACCTTAAGTACATTATCCCACTGGCAGCAGTGAGAAGAAGCATTTTGGCAGACTTCTTACAGCAAAGCCAATAAAACGCGTTAGCAATCTTATCTTCAAAATAAGAAGAGATTAAAGGGCGTCAGTGTTGGCACAACCAAACAGATGGAGGTCCAACAGCAATTGTGCAGATCCCAAGTTAATTATTAACGACTAGACACAGGAACTCCACTCTCCTCTTAAAATCTAAGGAACAGGGTAGTTTCCAAGGCTTAGCCTATACAAACTTCACTTGTAAGTGGACAGTTAGGATTGCTCAGCCGATACAGACCGGACCGGAGGCCAGAAAGTACGTTTCCTGCTGTTAACTCATCAGGGTGACCTTTGCGGAATAGACCTTTCGATTGATTGACTGTCACAGTAGCCAATACAACCCCCATGGCACTTCCTGACTAAACACTGCATACCACTGGGCAACGGATTAACAGTACATTCGGTTCGAGTTCGAACAGAACGGTCAAGTGTTTTCCCTCGTGCGTGATAATGAGCCATTCCATCATTACGGAAGATTATTGCACCGAATTTTTCTGGCGTATTGTTGTTTCCTGCACTGTCGTGATCCTGAAAACATCAGTCACAGATGTGATAATGTTTGCAATTTAAAAAAAACGGCCCAGCGATTGCGATCCCAAGGGTGTCTATTGTGAATGAGAACCGACGGTCAAATAAATAGACAAGTAGTCAGAATTGTGACCTGATTTGAGCATTCATACAAGGATTCTTTAGTAAGCCGAATTATTTCAATATTGGACTATCTGGCAATTCTGGCCGAACCGCTTTACGAATAATCGTCCCTCATTGCAGATTCATCTAAATGAAACCACTAATGATTTCACTGGAGAATTTTAGCATATCTCTTCGACTTGAACTGACGAGGACTCGTTCATGGACTGAATCACCATCACATCTTAGTTCTGGAAAACTCGAATTATTATAGAACCGCCCATTCCAGAATTTCCACAAGCGCAATCTTCTGTACAATCCTCTGAATGTAAAACCATTATTCTCAATCTGCCTACGGCTTTGAAGTCGATCGCCAAGCGCATGCTTCTTCATCAGTCAACATGAGAAGCAGCCGCTAGAAAATAGTACAGGCACAATTACACTGGCCACATACAATTTTACGTGGTGAAAATGTGAGTATTACTTCTTCATAGTCGTTTCGACCTAGACTTTCTCATTATTCTTCGAACACCATATCGTCCACTCATTTTCTTCCCACCATGATTATTCGGTGCAAAATCGATCACTGCCTCATCACGCGGAACAAGCTTCGCGCTTCAGAGTCAAGTAGACGCATCGATTAACACAGTGACCCGGTTTAATCGCCATTTCACGGACGGATAAAAGGTACACCTCCTCCCATTTGCAACACTGAACCTCACCGCCATCAATATGTTACAAACGCCCAAGTCAATTCGTTGAGAATTACACCGGCAAGTTGGATTTCATATCATTTAAAGGTCATAATTTCGGAAAAAACGACTCATTATCATAAATGTATCAGAAGATGAAGAACTTCCGAGCACCAGAGTGAGTAGAAATACAACTACCATTCTCGCAGGATTAGCCCATGTGTAAACATATCAAGGACTGGCTTGTTGGCACTGTGGACCTATGCAGAACCGCTCACAGTTTAGCGTAACTAGCAGATTCATCCGCTGGTGCATTATAAAGTTCGTTAGTGCATCACGTGGAGTGTGTAAATCCTGCATCAAAGAACTCGTGAACAGTAAGACGAGTGAGTGCTTCCTTCGAAGTCGACAAAGGAAGACCACTCCGCTCCGTGATATAAAGTTCGACTGCTGTAAAATCTGATCGAGCTAGTTTTCTTTATCGTTGCTAACGTTATTGAGGCAATGTGCATCATATGATACGTATCCTGAACTCAATTTTTTTTGTAAGTGTCCAGTGGAACCCCGACGACTCACGGCAAACTAAAGATTCAAACAATTTACCCCTGCTATCTCTTTGGATTGTGTATTCAACACCCCCACGGTTGTTACTCACCAGTAATGCCAATCTCTTAGTGAATGGTCGTAATCTGCTAATCCAGTGTTTTTGCCGACAGTGCAGATGATATTGGAACGTCCTATTCGGAAAACGAAATAGCACTTCGAGACAGGGGTCAAAGGAACGGTTGATTGTAGGAGGGCTACATCTCATTTGATGTCCTGGTTGAGACCATAAGTCTTGTGTTTCTACAATCCAGGTACGTGCGTTTCTTTGGCTTATTGGTAAGATACGACCGATAACTGGCCATGTGTAATGCGAATGGCATTCAGAGCAACACACTTCATACGATATTGAGTGATACATTATTGAAACACACTCTATCATTACTAACACATTCGCAAAATCACCAAACTCAAAAACTGTTTCCACCTCGCAAGATAACTGAAAGCCAGTTACAAAGAAATTAGATTGACGAACTCATCGATATGAGGTCAACTACTTCGCATGCTGAGCTGCCAAATCCAGAAAACCAGAACAGTGGTCTCAGCGACAATAAAGAACCCCAATATCACTCTATATTGAAACGACTGTTTATGACTGTCACCGGACAGCAGGCGTTTTGCGCTGTTTACACGACCTTACCAAAAGTAACTCCGTTGTTTGAATCGGACAGGAGTTAACCACCACTTCTTGCAAACAAATTCGATGCACCAACTGACAGCCCTTTTTGACTAATTGGTGCTGATCGATCACAATCCCTTTCGCAGCAGCTTGTGCGAGAGCTTTGATTTGGTGAACCTTCACCAAACAAGAAACCTTCCAGTCCAATCACATTACAAGCAAGTGACTCACAAGTGGTTACAACTAACCAATATCGCTCACTCGAGCAAACGGACATGCCATCGCTTTGACCGTTCCGGATAACACTGTGGTATAACACCGAATGTTTTTTGCTGGTGAGCACCTGACTAAAACAGATCGATGAGAATGCCACGCTTGAAGACAAACAAGCTACAGACTGAGCTGAATCAATGTATTACATGACATTAGAAACTTCGAACAGCTCTAGAAATCGTGCTTGAACCGAAACCTCCCGCGTAACTAATACGGAGAAGACCACGGACTAGTTGCAGTAAAATTTACTATTCATCAGACAAGAATTCACATCCATAGATATACACGAGCCTTACAGAAATCAGATTCTGTCATTGGCTGACCTCAAAGATACATGCAAAATCTCAAACGGTCAGCTGAGTGGTACACTACAAAACAAAGAACTTGGTGAATAAGCAAATGTTTAACACTGAGGCTGTTCTACTAATTTTTAATTTTAACATAAAGTTTCGTTAGGGCGTCTCTTGTGTCGTCGTTTGAATAGGTGGTGAACCAAGTAGATTTTCATCACAGTCAACCATTAAAAAAACTGAAGATCAGGGTTTAATTGTAGAACCTCATTCTTCTGCATCTGCTTCATGTCTATAACGGAACCCATAGAAACTTCGACAAAACCGGTAACGCCTAGTGCTGAAAGAGCTGTGCTGTTTTCTTTTCGGAAAATAATGAGTCCTCAGCGAAAGATAGATGTCGAGATTTTTCACAATGTTAAACTCTATGCTGGTCATTCGGATTCTATAGGATTCCAGTGCGTAAACACTGTCTCCGTAATAATTGATTTCTTTAGTCAACTAAACTGCAAAAGGTGATGGCTGAATAAAGAAACCATGAAGGTAGAGGAAACAGAAAAGCAGAACATTTTCAAGACAGCCAAACTGGACAACTTTGGCAAAACTATCTGTTACCGTGTTAAGCGAATCTTGAAATAAAACAGACGAACATGTGTTGCCGTAGATGACCAGTCAATATTAGGATCATTGGTCAACTTGATAGGCACCATCATCGGTCACAATAAATCAGTGGTTGATAGTGATTTTCAACCGGAAAAAGTGGACCTATATTGAGAGGTGTCTGAGAACGAAGTACTGCGATACATCTCGTTAAAACTCATTTCTGCATTGCTGTTATCCAACATCCAGATTAACAAGTACAATCTGGAAATGTGATTAAGTCGTAATCTATGAAGTAGTGCCTTCTTTACAGATGGCACTGTTCGGCTTGAATAAATGTCCTGAATTCAAAGTATGGTTCATCAAAACACCAATCATGAAACCTGTGAAACATCTTTTCTCACCTGACAAATGGTTTGCCAGTGTCTGTATTCTAAGCTAGAAACTGACACCCCACCTCTAGTACACATTTTGACAACTTTGTAGGGTTGATAATGTCCACCTTGTTCTTTATTGAAAGGCAACGTAGCAAAACGAGTTTGAAATTCGTCCTGGTATACCAATCTTGATAGTGGATAGAGTGAGGGTAAAAAAACCTACCATAAGTTTCATGAATATCTGTTAAAAAAATTGCCAAATGACTTCATGTTCAGTCCAAAAATGAAGAGTAGATTGTTGTCTGGGCAGAACACAACCAACCTAAGTCGCTCAGTACAGTACTATGAAAGACGAAGGGCCACAGCAGTAGCATTTGGACGCACTATTCTCTGAACAGTTTTGTGGATTCATTACGGCGTATAGTGATAAATGTAGGTAACGCCGCACAGGTGTGAGCATTCTAGGCTATCGGCTTAGCTTCTTAGTCTAGCTCGTAGACCGTAAGCCATGTGGAGGTCTACTGGCTGTAAATTGATCTAAAGTCCAGGTGTTTTGCAATTGAGTTTCGTCTCAATCAACAAATCCATCACATTGCTCATTACTACTGCAAGTTACAAACTCCACAGTAACACTACTGAACTCCGTCACCACGTAATGGAGAGGGTAGGTAGGTTCTCCCGATTATATGTCGAATAAAGTTAAATTTGTCGAATCGAATAAAGTTGAAGGTTGAGACACAGCTTCGTTGGGTTGTTCTCAGTTTGCTATCCAGAACTTTGTAGGCGACCTTGAATGCATTAAGTGGATAAAATATGCCATTTGTATCTACTAGGTGAACAACATTCACGCTTGTTATCGAGTGTTTCAATCCGTCTCTCGATCAGGCTGATAGGTATTCTACCACATTTTGTATAGTCGCCTAGTTATACAGCCAGCATGGAAAGGTAATTAGCGAAGAGGTGCACACGGACAGGCAGTAAATTTCGCGTGAAGGGTAGCTGTTGAAATGTGACGGGAATGCGTGTCATACGGGTAGTGAGTGATTCACTACTCGGTAAATTCACAACTAATGAGGTGACTGGAGCTTACTGGCTTCTACTTCACAGCTACCGTTTGACATTTCATGGTTCCAGCTCCGTGGCTTTTTGTACGAAAACCACCCAGAATCCAAATTAGCCACATGACTGACAAGGTGTCGGTTACATGTCCGCAACAAACAACTTAAAACGGTCGACCACTAACACACGAAAAATCGGCCACTTTTTAAAATAGTGGTTCAGATTTGAGAAACAGTCTTCCGAATAAAGGCTTAGATTTCAAATAAACGCCTCAGGAACGTTCGCATACCGCTGACTGCAACTTTGTGTTAACCAATCAAAGCCCACATTCAGATTGTGCGTCAGGTGATTTTTTGTGATGACTTCACAGTATTTGCCTGAACTGCATTGCGGACACCACTACCTATCGAATTTGGTGAGACAGACAGAGGCGATATGTTTGACTGAATGGAATTCCAGCTGGAATACCCATAAGGGTTATCCAGTGAACATTGTCTAGTTTGTTACGGCAACCTGCTGCTTAAGCTCATCAATCACACTGAGCGGCCAAAAGACAACAACCGTCAAGGATTTGTTTGGTCCTGATAGATTTAAACAGATCCTATTCTGTTTCAAACAATTTTTGGTTGTCTTTAACCAACTCCCGATGTACGTCCACTGGAAACTTCTTAATAATAACATTCGCTCCACGCATAATGTGATGAAGAATGATATAGCAGTGTTGTGGGGAAGTATGGTTAAAATAATTTCTAATATCAAGTATCCATGTTTTTCTTTCATGCTTTATCTCTTGTACAGTCATAGTCTTTGTTGGTCAGGAACACGTGTGAATGCCCTTGATTACTCAAAATTTCATGGTGACTGTGCGTCATTCTTTCTCAAACCTGGTTCTATTCAAAACACGACGGCCATACGACTGACTTGTTAGTGCACCGGTTTGGATACAATCAATCATCGAACTCTCTTCAGTTAAAAAGCAGTCATATTTCACAACTGCCGCCGCATGTTCTGCTGCTTCCCTTGAACGTGTTAAGTAGTCCTCAAAGGGAAAATGAAAAGTGGTCGGTCCACTGATTCATATACGAAGCTGTATGGTTCCTCTCATAGTCTTGTTAAACAATAGGGAAACGACGTCAAATTGATGATATTCGAGCAGCTTGTAGGTAGTCGTTGATTGTATTAATTGGTAACATTGCGCTCCAAAGATGATTCTCCAGACTAGACGAATTAGTTATAGACTGTGGATAGTGGAGGTGTGTTACGTGAAACATCTTAGTATCAAGTTAGCAAATCACAGATTAGGAGTGCGAGGGAACGAACAAACCTACCTTCGATTCACTGATTTCAGAATGTACTTCTAAGTAGAGAAATAAATTTCGTGTAATCAACTAGATATACTGATTATGGAGTTTGTTTTCGATAGAGAAAAATGAAATGTAATTCTCAGGCAGAGATATGGATTGCTCGGTACTTCGGATGGTCAACACATCCGGGTCAATAAATTCGATCCAAAACCAGCCGTCGGAAAGCAAAAGGAACGTAATCCTCATTTCTAGTTGCAATGATTTTTAGTTTGTCTGAGTCTGATGGACTAAATAGTTAGACGTTGATGTTTTGGCATAAAGCCTCATTTGACTGTTTGAACAGTCCACAGATCAATTTGCTAACCAATGACGGGTAATAACGGAAGCTTTGACTGCTGCTTGGTATTCATGATGATTTACCAACATCTTTGCAATTCGTCTTCAGTGTTCACTCGTTATTTCAACACTGGTCAGCTTACCATCAAATCCTATTCCAATGTATATCTGCTGGTTCTTTCAACCAGTAGCGAGTCTCCCATGAGCTCTAAAAATCAATTCAACATTGTCTCCGTTGATAAAAAAAGTCATTGTCGCCGTCATTCAAAACTCATTGCTAAAAGTAGCTGTTTTGCTTTTGTATGCCTTCGGGAAATTTGGTTTGAGTAAATTTACCGTACTATTGGGTCGTATCATTTCTTGATCATGTTTTTGTACACTACTCCGCAGTTCACCATATTTGTATAGACATATTTAGGACTAGAAGACTTCTGACTGAGATCTCTGATGAATTTTGCTACTGAGGTACTGTACTATTCCATGGACTAAGCAATCTGAAAGCTGCAACTAACCTTGAGTTCAATTTGAGTGTGGTCATTTTGATGTTTGTAGCGGTCAAAACGAAAGTGACGTCCACCGTATATAACTCGATTTTTGCGACTCATCAAACTTACTCAGACTTTATTCCAAAATTTTCCGTAGATTAGACAGAACGTAAAGAATTCGCAAGCTGTCGTAGCCAGCCCACATTATTAAAAATACAAAGTAGCTCATAATCACTTACGGCCAGTATGGTTAACATTCGACGCCATTACTCCATACTCTGTCTCATAATAACACGTATCCAGAGGTTGTCGAAATCCTAGCTTACTCCTTTAAATAAAATACATTTTCTTTGCACCCATGTAATCGAACGTGTAAATCGAACCGAAACAATAACCCACAACCACCATCCCACAAGCTTACGAACACTCCGTTAGAAAGGGTATTGGGGCACCCTGAGTTGAAGTGTGAGTTAGAGTTCCTGACGTGGTGAGTGTTGTCTCATCACCTTTTGCTATTCAGTCGCAAGCGATTTTCACTTGCGGTTTGCTCGGTTACACTGTGGCAATTTTAGGGGGACAAGGCCTAAAAGCAGTGTTCTGAGATTTCGTGAAAAACGATGGAATTTTCATTGTGTATCGAAGTGGGTAGGATGGCCTCAATCAACAGCGTGTCAGCTTCTTACCACTCACGATGTTTGCAAAGACACAGGAGTCAAAGGCGAATTTCTTCAGTCCAAATTCAAAACAGAATCGCATGGAAGGCTTCGTATAGTCTACTGACTAAGAATGATATCAAAAGATAGTCTGGTGCTACTCATTTAGGGTTCAGAGAATTCCGAGAAGTACGTTACCTCTGACTAGCCGAAAAATTAAGGGATTTAAACGGTTGGCGAGGTGTTACAAAATGTCAGGGCCATTCCTGACCTGTGTCACCAACAGACAAACTGAAGGTTAAACTTCAGTGATGACCCGATAGTTAAGCGTGCTACCGACAGTCAGAGGTGCACACTGAAGTCCGGGGATGACTTCCCTTTCGACAACGAACTTGAATGAACTTTCCTGGAAGAAACCTCGTGTGTTTACTATGTCACCGTCTTTTACCAATCCTTGGCTTATCGCTTAGTGCTCACTGGGCGATGTACGAAGAGACTTTTTCACAATACATACTGCCCAATCTGAACAAAAGCGGCTTAAACAACAAACCCTGAACCACGGACATGGCCATTACACAATCCGGGGATGAATCCACCTGCCAAACTGGTGGATTATTTCGGTTAGAAAAGTGTAAGGAGACAAGCGTACTAATCGATCAAACTCATCCAAGAAACTCTGGATGAACTTTCGCAGTCACACCTTCACCTCTTTATAAATACTATGCGACAACATTGCATACAAATTTTGAACATCACTGGGGACCAAATTCTAGCTAAAGGGCTACAGTCCACTTTGATTTGGGAAACCCGTACAATTATCACGCAGGACAACTTTCAATTATTTTATCGGTTTTTCTTCAAAAAATACAGAAAATGCCATATAGTGTGTACCTTATAATTACATGATTACAAAATATTGGTTTCCTGTTTGTACAAGTAGGTGGGATACGCGAAAAACCTTCCATGTCCGTGTAATTATTGGACCGAGGGTAGGCGTCATTCTCTCGTGAGATTTGGATTCGTTTTTGGCTGTAAGTGCTGCTTTTTACATAAAAGTTTGTGCAAAATCAGGCAACTCAGTTAAGCCTCTAAAACAATAGGTTTGCTCAGTATATCTTAAATAGTAAAATGAGAAAACAACATGTGAGATGACTGAGTAGGTTTGTGTATTCACACGAACTGAAAAGCATACAAGCGAACAGGGATTTAGACTGAACAGATAAATTCTGCGAAATTGTCCAATGCCATGTACTAACGTAATACCTACCGGGTTACCTAAACTATCAGCAGTTTAGTGCACAGGGGTTGGTAGTCACCCTACCTATGGTGAACGTTTAGACGAGTCGAAATAAATGTTGTTTCCCATGACGTGACAAAAAATCGAACGGGTTCGATATATCTATATTGTGACCTATCGCTAACAGATGACTGACAACTGACGGGTTGGGTTCACATCCTCGATTCTGATGTCTCCCACACCGTAATATCATCGATTCAATCGACCACTTTCATGCGTTCTCACTTATCCCTGAAACGTCTTTCGTCAGCGCATCCAATACAACTAACCCCGTAGCTAACGGGCTTGAAAGTGTTTAAGAGGTGATATTTTTACAGGACAGTAGAGCAGAATATGGATCGATACAACTAAGTATAACATTACATGGTTGCATGCCTCCTTTCGGCCGTGACTGAAAACAGATGGTCACTATTCTATATCAACCCGTGTAATCTGTCAGCTTGAGCAATCTGGCAATCGGACAGTTGACACTGGTGGTTGATAGCGTGCTGTCTGAATAAAGTTAGATTGCAATATTTTGTTCAAAAGCATATGAAAGTCATGTGTACATATGAAGTTTAACAGTCAAAATAGAATTTCTTTAGTCCAGTGTTCAACTTTAAAACCCCGCTTGTTTGTCAGATTTATGTACAACGAAAATGCACAAAATGGTCGTCTTTTGGTAACCTGCTTCTACCGGTTTCCGTTTATAATTTAAAGTATGATAAAACAACAATTTTAATTACTGATAATTAGCATGGGATTGTTCCTGGCAGACTGATCGATCGCCCGAAGCTTTGCTCACTAGCTTCGACCTGACTGCACCATAGAAAAAAAATGATCCCAAACTGTATCTGTGTCCAGTATGCCCAGACTGAAAACACTTTCATAGACATGGCCCTAAAAAATATATCACGTACCCATCGCGTACCCATCAGGTTGTTAGGGGGAATCTGACTATCAAGAAGTGACAAGAATGTACACCAAGTCAGTAGAAAGTTGGTTGCTCTAACAACCCGGTTTTCTTTGTGTCGATAGATCATACAACGCCATAGTTCATCTCTATGCAAGTCACTTAGTTTTGCGCCTCACATGAAATCGAAAGTAATCATTTATTGTCACATCAGAATGAAATGAAAACGGTCTGTCGAAATGCCGGAAAGTGCTCCTACGGGGTTCAAGCTGGAGAGGAAAAAGCAAAATATGCTTCAGGTTCCGTATACCATCAGAACACTCATCGTCATTTGGTCACCCTGAGTTTGTCTGCTGTAGAAATCTTGTTACCGCTTTGGATTGTCTTTTTTTAACTTTGCAAAACCTTGGTAATATTTTCATATATTGCTCGTTCTAGCGTAAGGAATTCAAACAGTGCCCTGCAAAACGAGACAGCCAAGCTTCGAACTCAGCCCACAGCATGATCAAAACACTGCAAATGGTCGCTGGTTAGATGAATTTAAAACAACCCAGTACCTCCCTGATGACAGTTAAATGCAGAGCATTCAAATCGCGCAAAATTGGACACAGCCAGGAATTTGACTTGAAGGGTAGGTTACGTCTGAAGGACAATACTGAACCGCGTCGAAGATGCTAACTGCATATAACAGCGACTTTTGTCGTGTCCAACGAGTCGGATTTCATTAAACTTGAAAAGAAATTTGCGCAATGCACTTCCAAGATTACAAGAGTGAAACTTTGATCAGCTTAAACAGTTGGCAGTCGTTGCATAAAATCTCTACCACTGTATTCAACAGTCCTTTGAGGCAAATTTGTTTGTCCGATCTCCACAGTAACTGGCGGGACTATAAGTTGCGAATCGCTTCCCATTTATCTCACAACAAGCGTGAATAACCCACTTCACGTGAATGTCCAAACAGTCACACAATACGAGTAACGTGGTGTCCGGATGCAGTGAGTGGCACACACAGCAAGGCAACGCAAAGTCTACATGTCGATTCCGTAGGTCAAAGCAAACCAGCCTGGTTCAACTGTCCTGCTACTAGTTCACCTAGTATGTTTATCTCCAGTGACCAGTTAGGGGGCTGGCAAATTTTCTGCCTTATATAGCCCTTATAACCTGATAACCATTTCTCAAGTAATTACCGATTCAATTGATTCTTAAGGGACATGGTTGGCATGTACATAATCACAATTGCCCCACTTAAAATGTATTGAATCCAGCTACTTACAAAATTCAGTAAGTAGTTGCAACATACACAAAACTAAATCATTCGGTTGATCGTAATGAAAACATTTCCTTTTCACTCTATTTTTTCGTTAAGAGGCAAGCCATGGAAGGTGAGACTGCGATCTGTTCGAAATCTACCCGTATGCACACACAAGAAGTCTGGACCAATCAGCACAAACACATAAACATCGAGGACCCGGCTTCACTGTGCATTGCCCAAGGGGAATTGGAAGAACTAGGTTTCAGTGCAAACACAACTAGCCTCAAGGGTCATACTTGTGCCAAAGGAAATTGTCCAAATCACACTGCAAACGAACGCAAATTGTCCAGTTCAGAAAGTGAACATTTCGCAGCAGATCCTCGTTTATATACTCAAAATGATTCATCCACTTCCAGAATTTGAGCAAACTGACCCAAATACTCCAAACAAAATCAGCCACATTCATAACAGCATATCGTATCCTGTAGAGCACATAAACGCACACGAAATGAATACAGATATTCGTGTGTTACGAAAGAACATCGTGTGAAACTGATTCTGCACGCTTCAATCAGCACAAATGGATCAATCAACGTAGTCAACCACTCATTCAAAGGGACCAGCACGCAAACCACACATTTGATTAGACAGTTGAAATCTAGTTTAAAAAACTTTTTATTTCAGTTTTATATTGTTTGATTTGAGAATCCTGATGTTTGAAGTAAACACTGATCAGACAGATAATGTGTCATACCACCTGACGGGAACCAGAATGATTCGAAACGGGTACGATCGTTAAGTCGTTCTGCACTCAAATTCCACTTTCCCAGTCATATTCTATTTCAACAAACCGAATGGTTGCCACCTTGTGGACTACAATGTAGCCCGCACAATTACTTACACACCGGATACCATCTAAATGATCAGGGCAAATAACGTGTACTCAAGATTACAGAAACCAAGCCATCCTGTTGAATAAACTTTAGTTTGATAGTTCACGAAGACTTACAGTTAAAGCTGTTGCTTCAGTTCGCAATGTCGTTTGCTGATCACTTCAGATGTTTCCGAAATCAAATCGATGGTTTTCGTGCAAACTCGATTCGAACTTAGATATTCTTTTAGGCAAGTAAGCTACCATCTTAGTTTTCTTAGTTGTCGCGTTTCCTTTCGTCTCATAGGCTGAAATCGATCTGCCGTGTTATTGTTGGTTTGCAAACGATCATGACTCCAGAAGGGGTTGAAAGGTGATTTTGCTTGGATTACGATCTACAACTTATTCAGGGGTTGTAGATTCGATTCCCCGGCGTACGTCGTGTTGACTAGATCGCAACTGCTGTCCACCACTTTGCCGGTGATCACGGGGGCCAAGTGTTTGTAAGTTACCATCTCGGTTACATTAAAAAATTCGCATGTGACGGAATTCGTATGAATCAATAACCGGCGTACACATGTTTAAAAGTTTTCAGGTAGTGAGTGTATTGAGCAAACCAGACGATCTCATCATACTTGTATCCACCGTCACTAAGTAGGACAGGGTGGAAAGCGCACATCCAACTGCAGGAGTACTTACGAGGAGGCTGCTTGAATGCATGCCCAACAAACCTGCTAGACATGGCAGTAGATTTTGGTTCAACGGTGGTAGCAGGGGAAAATATACAGTACAGGGTAAATCACGAGCGAGGCTCTCCCTGCATAGTAGCTTAGTGATTCAGTTTATGTCGTTTAAACCAAAAATATAGCAGTAGCATGGAAAAGCCAGCCGTTAGTCAGTTGTTAGCATCGTCCTCAGTTATGTGCAATATAACAAATGTGACATCATAAGTCCGAACCGTCACAGATCACTCGCTAAACTAAAAAAGATGACTCTTGACTAATATGAGTACGTACCATTTTTAAAAAAGGTCAGGACACAACTGATAGTGAGAGAGCAAGCAGCTCATGAATCTGCTATAAAGAAGCAACCGGGAACAAAAGCCGATAGGCCAACAGGTGAAAACAGTGTGGAATATATATTTTTTTCACCACTGATGTCCTTGCCTACAAATAAGTCGTATCAGGTACAAAACTCCCTGACGGTACTAAGAAGCAGTCGAAGTTCGGCAGTTAAATAAATATGTCTAATGCATGTGGAAATTATTTTAACCAAAACGATTTTGTCCTTATTGGTAAAAAAAACTGACCACAACTCGAACGAGACTACATTGCTGAACTGGCATCTCTGCGATTAATGAGTATGTCTAGGAACGATATGCAGTTCACACTCACCGGTTCTCATGTAATCTTCACATTAGCATGACAAATGTTTATTCGTTCTATGATATAATCTACCGTTTGTTCAGGTTGCTTGACAGCGAGATTCACACCCGCATAACGTTTGCTGAGCAGTATCACCAAAGACGACGTGTGCAATAAGCCCTCCAGCATTCAAACGGTGAAGTCAGTGAACTTTGTACCTCCGCGAACTTGACATTTCAATATGTGCTCCCCAATTCGTTTGATTTTAGTTTGGTTCTGCTGTTTACCTCCACCTCAACAGCCTTATTAGTGTGTATGTTCCCCCATAATGAGTATTTATTTATTTCTCAGCCTCTAATCTGTTAGGCAAATATGCCATACGAGGCTACAGTTTTTGGCACAATTGGGTCATGCCTTTAAGTTACTAAACGTTCATAAAATTCATATCGAAGATAAACGTGTACTTTATTGATTTGCTGGTTTAGACCTCAGTTAATCGAAGCGATGATTACCGAATAACCCTGACATATTTCGGACGGTAGATATAACCTGAAGCATCAAAACTAGTTATCAGTATGAAACGATCCAAGAGCTGCACAGTAGTCCGTCTGTCGTATTTTCAGAGTGGATAGGAGGCCACTGTTCAGCGTACACACCATACTCCGTAAGCAACATAGTAATCGACAATCATTTTACTGCAGAGCGGTACGGCAGATACAGAAGATAGTTCGCAAAAACCCAACTGGCTTCAAACCAGTCGCAACACTTATCAGTAATGAGGTTGAAGGCTTAACATCAGCTTTGGTGGATTCCAGTAATAGCGATTTCAGCCAACAGTCACTCAGCTGATTCTACTGCGACGTGGGTCGGTGATTGGGTCCAGAATTGAGATCTGTCAACTTTCGGAGTGACTTTGTGGTTCAGAGAGTCGAGTACACATCGCGAAGGGGCACCGGGTTCCCGAAGGTGGATTGAACGTAGACGAATCCCTAAGCGAAATCAACATAAGGCTTTCAACCACCATGGAATCAAGAATAGACGTTGCCAACGAAATCCATTTCTTCGTCCGAAACCGCCTCCTTCCTCGTGAAAACGATTTCACCCAAGCAGAATGAACAGAAGCGTCGTGAACAGTCGAGGGATAACCTTCGCTATTTTCCATCTGTTTGGCCTTCATTCCGCCATGCTCATTGCTGGCTTAGTGACCTTAACTATCACTTTGGTGTCTGTCCTTCGTTCTTCTAATTCGAGAATGTTTGTAAGTCGCTGCGCGCCATATAAATACCTTGCAATTTCCTCCTTCGGACACGTTGTTGGTGTGGAACAAAGTTGCTTTTTGCACCCGTCTTTTGGTTTGTCTTGGGAGCAGTTAACGGGGACAGCCGCGTTATTTCCGTGACCAGGATTTTCTGTGTTGATTGTTACGAGAAGGCGAATCCGACTTCTATCAATTACACCACTCTACCGTGTACGAACTAGAGTATTCTATCGAAGAGTTTTAACACAATTTCAACTTAATGTTTCATTGATCGTAAAGTAGACAACGTGTGTTGCAAGCATTACGGTTACATGGCATTGCCTCACCAACGCACCGCTGCAGTCCTTAACCAATTATCTTGAGGACCTTACAGATATATGGTCTTTGAAAATCCCTGTCTGACGTGCCAATTAGGCACATTCTTTTCATGAATAACTCTTCAAGTCAACAGCTTGTAAGATGATCGGCAAACACTTTTGAACTTATAAGAAATGAATTGTCAAACCATAGTCTCCGGAACACTTATGAACTTCTGTCAGCCCTTGAATTGGTCAACATATCTAACGCAAAAATGTGTTCCTCTGATGTGCAGTCATCGTTCACAGATGTACTCCTGATCAAAACCGTCTATCTTTTGTGACCTTATTTGGGCTTATCCGGGTTCAAGATGTGTACCAGCACCGACTGTCAAAGATCTGACACTTTTACACACAGAGAATATCAAGTTTTATTTCAACGGTGATAGTGTAGCGACCTGGCAATCTCACTGGCCTGCATGCAGCATGACATGTAAAGTAATTTCAAAACTCATAATTGCATACTGTAACTAGATTATTAGGTTAGCACGGTGGATTTTGTCCCACTGTTTGTCCGTATGCCACGTGATGGCATGGGGCGTACCCAAAATTCCGGTTTACCCACTCGTAGACTGACGATCTCTAACTTCGGTGTAGGCGATGTTTACTGCACTATACCAGACCACATAAACATCTCGTCAAATAAGTGTTTCGTCTCTGTTCTCAGACATTTTTGTGTCACTTCTGATAAATTCGTGTGCAGGAGAAACGAGTTAGTGTACCGTGCATTGGGGTAGTTCCAAACAGGTTGACGGAGTACCAATGGGAGGCCCGCTGGATGTGAAATCTTTGAGCTTCTAGCATGGCTTCGTAGCTCGGCTGATAGAGCGCTTGCCACGTTGAAGCATGCTGTCTCTGTCGCTGGTTCGAATCCAGCCGAAGCCCTGAGTTTTCAGTCAGGTCTCATCTAAATCATCAAATCTGCCAAACCATTCATTAGTAAATATTCATTTGTTTTCAGCTAACCATCCGTTTAGTTGATTTCAAATGTTATATGTTTTGCGATTGAAAATAATATACGAACTAAATTCACCTCGCGAAACTCGTGTTTTTTCCGTGCCATTCAAAGTGATAGGGGACAAATTGCTTCACAATCCCAGATATTTCGATTAGATCCCTTTCGAAATACCTGTTATCACACACAAAAACATGATTTATGATAGGTATGTGCTCACATATGCATTCCTGACGAATTAGGCTAGCCACTGATGCAACCGCCACGGTGACTTGATTGCTTTACTGTTAAGACAGTGTAGTTCGCATTATCCACCTTTAGGGCTTAATTGATATGAATATACATGAATGACAAACAAAACATGCATCGCTACTCGCAACTGAAATCTACATAGCGAAGTATTTCTGAATATCTCGGGGGGACAAGGTGTGGATGCGACCAATAAGGCAGTACGTCGTTTGTCCACAACTCCCAAAATTTTCGATTAGTACATTCGCACCATATTATTCAATTATGAACGCAAGTATGAACGCTGGTCTTAGAGTTGTAATGCTTTCTTGGGTGCCTTCCAGATAGGTAGACGAGCATATTTTACGCGATAAGTCCAATACGCGTTAATAAGACAGTAAACAGGTCAATCCTAGATTTTCACAGCTTACCGGAAATGCTCAGGAGACATCAGCTATTCAACATCGAGATACGCATACGGACTCAACTGCTACAGTTTCGGTCAGCGATAACGTCGAATAACCAACTGGAAGCTGCGGGCTGCCATGAGTGTTCTTGATCAATTTAATGCAAATTGGACGTATAAGGCAACTTGCAGCAAGCGCCAAATTAGTGCGCGACTGAAACACTCGGCTGATTAAACCTATGATTAGTCACCCACTGCGTGTGAGAAAAACAGTGAAATGACTTTGATGTAAAAGAACACCGTAGACCTGGTGAAAACAAACCATTGCACAAGGTGCTGGCCCTTCTATGAAGCCAGTTTGAAACTCGAGTGCTTTTTTAGGACTATATGCCAACAAGAAATTGTGCCGCTCGAGAAAGGCATATTGACTTCTCAAATTCTTTACCTTCAGCATGTTCAGAAAAACTACACTCAGTCATGCAGAGGTAGTTTACAAACTAACCTAGCAGATGGACCAAAACAGGTTAGTCTTTACCGTACTATTCAGTAGAAGATCCTGTGATGTCCGCGTATCGCAGTGACAATGCACAGACTGATAACTAAGTAACAGTGATTAATACAAACTAACAATTGGCCTCATGGTTTAGAAGAGACCACGGTCAGTTGAGAAAACGACGTGCTGATGACAATATGCAAATGAACGCGAGAACAGCTGCGATCATTTAACCTGCAAATGATTCAACTTGCAGAAATATGTAGTACCCATCCATTCACTGTCAACAAATGCAGTCACACATATTTATCTAAATTATGCTGACTACTATGTTGGTGACAATAAGTTATTCTTGGTTAATTACAATCAATTTTTCTTCACGACTGTAAACCGCGCAATAAAAGTTTCCCCGACCAACACCAACCTTATAACAACCCTGTGTAATGGCCATTTCTGGAAAGTGCTTGACAGAGAATGGCGACTGCATCCCACTCCATTATATATATATATATAATATATATATATATATATCGCTCTAAGTGCCCATACTAATCCTTCTTGGAAAGAGGCACCTCCGCCAGTTCGTTCAGGTCTGTGGAGCACGGTTGAGGACTTAAACGCCTCTGCAATCGAACAAGTTTTTGGTTGTGCGCTTAGGTTATCAGAAGAACTCGTCTCATATGCACCCTCAGCTCCGTACGACTACGGTAGCTACACAGCTGGTTCAGCGCACCACATGCGAAAGCTACGCAAGGTACGGTCTAGAGGGTAGTCAGCAACTGTGCACTTGCACGCTAAGCTGCCCTCTTGTATGTGAGAACGGCCTGTTTCAACCACTGCAACCCACATACACTGGCCCCAAACGTGCCCACACAAAGGATATGAGAACCCTAAGCGTTATTCATAACGACAAACGCGGGGCAATTTCTGCCGAAGGGCTGAAACCAGCATTTGCGAGAGAATCACCAGTCACATCCCCTTTGTCGACAAACAGCATTCCTCGTTTGGAACCCACGATGGCAACACAAAGCTCTCGTCCACAGAACCTTATGCGGTTGTCGACCCTACCGTAACCCCGACCATTGCCCCCCTCACCTCCAGGTATAATCGTCTTGGCAAGCGGCTTTACAAGCCCTTGCGTTTGGTGGAATGTTAACGCCACACATTGTAAATAGCATTTTTCAATATAACATAGGCATATTAACACTTGTTCTGCACACCCACCGTAGCGACCATATTTGTTTATTGCTAACTGCGTTGAAGTTACAGTTAGCATTTGTACTCCTTCTCTTCCCCACATTTCGTATGCGCTTAAACGTGTTTGAACGAGTATTGTTACCGGCATGTCACCCGCGCACTCGAACGTTTCTGCTCCGGTGCCTGCACGCTTGACGTTTTGCTGTACTAACGTTTAATCTCGCTCTTCGCTCGCTCTCATCGATTTCACGTGTCGGCAATACATTTCTTGTTTACTCGTTGCGTTGTTCGTAACCGACCGGCCATAGTCCGTCTGAACTCTACACCACCAATTCATGCTTTTAGAGTTATTGTACGCATGCCCTTAGCGATCTCTACCAAAAAACATTGTTACGTATCCACCTACTTGTATGTCTCAGCTATTGGATAGTTTGACATGTAGAAACAAAAAAACTTGCTCTTGCTTAATCTTATGCCCTTTGCAGTTACCTGGTGCATTATCAGGACAACCGAAACGGCGTTGCTCGGGACCAGGTTTACTCGCAGGCTAACTCTTTGCTCTCTTCAGTCTATCACCTTGAGGCAGGACAGGACAGGATCACAAAAAGAGAAGATAAGAGTCCCCGACGCACAACGTCTGTATTGCCCGCGTAGTGTCGAACGAATACTTCGATACGACGACATGAACACGGCGCGTGGAGAGACAACTCCCGGTTATCTATCGTACAGCACTGAACAAACCTGCCCTCTTTTCTATTAAGGGTTTATAGGGTTGAACAGTCCTCTATGAAAAGCGCCGGCGCGAGAGCGTCTGCGGCAGTAGCCTTACTGTTTGAGAGCCTCAATGCAATTGCGGACCTCAGTCTTAACAGGTGGTTCTAAATCTACTGACCCAGGGTGCTAAATTACAAGTTTGTGGCGGCAACATATTAGAAGCAGGAGGCCAACTAAATTGACCACCAACGTGCTCCACCCAGCGCTCTAGTCTACTGGACTTATGAATGTGTGCCATCCGCTTCACTGACAGACGGTCACCTGGGATCATCAACAAAGATAAGCCTGAACAGCCTACCGGTGCTTCCTGAAGCAAAAGTGGTTCCCACTTCCTTAACTTTCCCTATCAACCAAGCCTCACGATTGGCGACTAGGCTCAGCTTTAGCTTCCTACGAATATCCCCTGAGCTTTTTATATGAACTGGCAGGAGGAATATTTCATCTGGTATCCAACTACAGGAATTTCTCCGAGATATATCTGTTCAATCCCCGAACAACCGTGCTGCACGTTACTGCAAATACTACATGGATAGCCTCTGGGATCTGGGTACAGCAGATAAGATCCTCAGAGTGAGGAATGCTAATTCCACTTCCTAAAGTTATCTGGTACTTGTGCTTTACCGACAGTATAACCGGTTTCTCAATAGCCAGCCGTTGCTGTCGGTGGGGTCGTTGCCCACCAATCGCAAGAATGAAACGACAACGTACCAACGCGTGATCTGAATCCAAGAATGTGATCCAATACGAATGACAGTCCTGAATAGAGCCCCGTCACACATAACTAACAGCTATGTGGTCTGAGACTAGGCCTCATTCGGAGAGCGCCAAGTGCCACAGTAGTGTGCAAGATGTCTAACGCTAGTGCCGGTTGAAAATAGCTTACGGTCAACGCACAGCTGTAACAGTCGTCCGCCCTTATTAGGGCGATATGATGTTATCGCAAACCTGTCACTCAAACGAGACTCGGCTTCATCAAGGAAGTCAACTTGGGAGTTCACATCTCCAGCCAGAATTACTATATCAGAACCATATGTCGACCGAATAAGAGCGACCAAAGCCAAGTAAAAGGTGTCCTTAACACCGACGTCACTACAGTCAGCTGAAGCATAAACAGACACAATAGAAAGATTTCTGAAAGTTTTGCCTTCAGAGCTTGTCTTAACAGATCCAGCCAAGCGTAAAGTACAAGACCTATTGTTGACAATAATCCCATCTATTAATATGGTTGCGGCTGTCGTGCTGAGGACAATACCTATCTCAGAATGACCGGTAGCGGTGGTCGTGGAGTCATCTGAAGTGTACAACCAATATCAGGTAGACAGTGTGGGTGTTGCTAGTCCCATTCATTGACTACTCTCCTGGATTCTAGTCTCCGAATTGCAGCAGACATCGGCATTCAACAAGTTTAGCGTTTGTATGAGAGCGGCCTGGTGGCCTATATATCTCTCAAAGTGCGAACGTCGGAATCGCCCATGGTAATCCGCATTCTAAGTCAAAGTGATAGATGAGAGAGGCATGACGTTGGATAATAAGAGATAGGACTTACAAACACAGCGTTATTATGACTGGTTATATCCATTGTTTGACCTGCAGAGTAATCACTGGAAATGGGGATTGGGAGGGTCCTGACAGCCACCTATCCACTCTGCTGTATGCAGCACATAGGGCAACCAGTTTATACTGCGAGACGGCCGACGCAGTATGGAATCACCGGTGTGGTGAGTATTCATGAGTGTCTGGGCTGAAATACTGCCATGACGCCCAAACTTAGATAAGAGAACGATTAGGGTTCTAAACCAAAGCCTTTGGCTTAAAAGCTTGTCCCGCAAGGCAGTGGGTGGGTGGCAGTGTACCAACAATGGTACTTTCTCCGAAAAAAAGATACAAACCTTCCTCCAATCTTCAGACAGGAAGACCCAGAGATCGTGGTTTGTCAGGTGTCTACCTACTGGCGTGCCTGGTAGGGGTGACTGACAGTGCGGCTCATTGTCCAGTTTGGCCCAAAGGTCATCGAGATACGCAAGCCGTCACACCGCATAAATATCCACCCTTGGTGAGACTTGGTGCAAGCACACGGATCTACCATCCAGGGATTGGAAGCAACTTATAAAAATCGCAAATCCCTATATTCAGACATTTGACGCGCCCCTCTGTAATACCTTTCCGGTTCAGTTTCGTAGTGCCATCCATTATGGGAATCACTGCTCTATAATTGGGCTGATGCATTAACAGTCTGAAGGATTAGGTGATTTTCATCAGACAACATCGGAGGAAAATAAAGTTGCAAAACGTCCTTGTGTTTCGAATCCAATCACTCTTCTCGTTTGAACAGATAGCCAACCACAAGTAAACTAAGCCATCACCCCGTGCTGGGTCAATGCTCACAAAATTATCGAAACGTTCGTCCCAACATTTCTGCAAAAACTATCCAACTTCCTGGGGCGAAATCGTGGCTCACTACTTCACCCACCACGTTCCAAACGACCATTAAGATCTTCGGTCATCGTCGGCCAGCATGGCAAGCACGACTGAATCGTACTGAGACGCGTCGGTGAATGAGACGCACGTGGGATCGAGCCATAGATTGCGACTGGATTAGCAGCCACCATGTGGAAAATGGTCACGTTGACAGTTAGTATGCAAAAATAAACGTCAATTTTTTTGTTCACAGTTTGGTCAGTGAAATAACAGCCAGTGGGTCTACTTGAAAGTGGAGCAAGCCTAGGCGAAGGAAATGCAGTCCACGCTCATATTTGATTTTGTACTGGACGAGCGGTGCGCACAACCCGACGATTCATTTGTCTCGTTGTGAAACACACGCTGCGAAACCACAAACTACAAAGTACTTCGTTCAAACAGGGTTACCTAGATTTTGCCCTAGTTAGGTATGTCACATTTAGCAAACTCACCACCAGGTCGATCATGGTTACACACAAACCGTAAAGTTCAACGGTTCCAAGTCCTCTTGATTATCACGAAAATTTGTCATCGGACGAAAGTGTGCTGATAAACTGAACCAATTACCTAAGAATAGCCCTTTCAGGAAGAGAGGATTCAGCTAGAAACAAACCGATAGCTACACTTCTGTATTCCGCACGCACCGACGAAAACGAAGTATACCGAGGTGATAATTTTCGTAATTGATTATATGCTAGAATGTGTTGAAGTCTAAGCGTGAAACCTGAAGACCGAGATGAAAAAATTTCTTCGGTGTTCAGTCAAAAATTCCTTGTTTACTCTAGACTTCTTGAACTACAATTAGTTTATTCACATTCGTATAGTCGTCCCACGCTTATAAAAAAGAACCTGAAAATATTCATACATAGCGGTGAAGCGATCTAACTATGGAATATGCGAGAAGTTCGACAGTGCGAGGACTCACTTCGTGCAATGTTCTCTCTGGGATACGTGATCCCACAACTTTTCTGGACGTGCATAATTGTGTATAAAACGGTGAAAGCAACAGAACTAGACTGCGTTCATCTTGCTTACCTCTCTCATAGGACAGCTAGATAGGCTGCTAGTTGCGTGGTTAGCATCGTACCTCCCGAAATAGATGTAAAACTCACTAACCCACCGATTCTAGTCAGTAAGGTGTGTAATACAATGGACCCTGACACAACAAGTGCGCCCGCTACTACCGGATACTAAGTCACTGAGGGTTACCACGGTTACTCCGAACACACTCAGCCCCATCGCCACAAGAAAAAAAACCCAAGGTTCACCGTTTAGCTGTTCTCAAGTCACCCATTCTCAATCTTCGATAGGGTCCCAGTGAGGTGGGCATAACTAAGAAAATACACTAACAGCATCAACACTGCTGATCCTAAGGAGGTGAACCCCACTGCTCTGGGGATCTCGTAATTCTTCTGTGTATTTCGGGATACGTCGCCAATCGCTTAAAGTTCTACGACGAGCATGAACATGAGCCCCGGAGAGACCTTTACAACCAAAGGAACACTGAGATGTGCAATGCGAATTCTATGGTATGAGCAGCCAGGTGGCTGGATTTTACGCAGGTGGATAAACCCCGGCTATCGAGAGTTGTTTCCGAAAGTTCGCGTGACAGAAGATGCTCTTCTAACGTTACACAATTTGCTGAACAGCCCTGTGACCCAAACTCTCCCCCGACATACCCTGGACGAAGGGCCAGAGGCTTAACCTCGTTAACAAGGGATCTGTGATCATTCATCGACTTTGCAATATCGCACCAGATGAAACTCATTTGCGACTTCTTGAAACTACTGTCACTTGGTAAGAAATGACATCCATATACAGAAGCGATTACGCCACTAACGTCGTCTTATCTCTGGTAGAATATCGCCTCTTTCCGACAGCTCCAAATAAGGACGGGAGTCATTAAAAAAAGTCGCCGCATCTCAGTTGAGTCGTGACGCTTAGTAGGGACTCATCATCATACACAGCAATATATCAATGGTTCACACTAATACTTAACTGCCACACAACCATGAAGAAAAAGTAAACCTTATATAAGAAGAGAGAAGGGAAGAAGGGGACGGGAAGGGACCTAATTACTGAAAATAACTAAGTCTATATTCAAACATTCAACATCAATGTGCCCACACCTTGTAAAAAAAACAACCGAGCTGCAAGTGAGAGTAAGGCGTCATCTTGCAGCTAGGCTGTTTGTTTGCACCTTGATGTTAGATGTTTGAATATAGGTGTAATTATTTTCAGTAGTTAGGTCCCTTCCCATCCCCTCCTTTTCAGTAGGGATTGTGTGATATCAAAATGCGTGCTACAGCCAACTGGTGTGGAGTTGGCAACAAGCCCTGCGGTTGCATTATGAAGGAACCACCTCATAATCCATGGATAACTTTCACTCGTTTGCTACTGACATTGTTAGGCGCGTGCACAACCAAATTAATAAGTGAACTGGGATCCGTATTCTGTAAAGACCCGGATTATTAACATAATAGAATCAGGACTCGGTAGTTCTGATCTACACTGCGCTTGCAACAGAGAACATAGTTTCCCTGCTGTGATTGGAGTGGATATAAGAGAAGTGCATCGGCCCTACATGCCCACACTCCCCTCCAAGTCATCCGTTACAGCCACTCCAGAAACATTTTGACAAACGACCAGCTCAAACAGTTCTGACCACCGGCTGCTCCATCGTCTTACATCTTCTGACAATATAAAAGATGATTACTTGTTATACGGGTTGAATGTCATAACTACCATAGGTTTTTCCCATATTCTCTTGACGAACGATATCAACTTACTACTAATTCTCAAGGTTTTCAAATACATGCTTCGAGAATCCTATGCTCGCGCGATTTCCCCACACAATCGGGCCAGTGGGATTCACAGAGAACGCCTCTGACCTTATTCAGTGCATTCGCCAAAAACGACCTCTGTGAGAAGTCAACTACTATCCATTCCGTATCTGTTCAACTTACACCATTATCAGCCGCTAGGCCAACTAAACTGCCACATTCTCAAGCCTACTCCGAAGAAACATGTACAGACGTACTGTTATCTGGATGCGAAAATGGTCAGATGGTTTACACTACCACAAGCAGTCCGATAATTCGCAGGAACCCGGTTTCCATTCATATCATCAACTCGTAAGAAGGATGTGCTCCGACTTTTTGGCTCGCAAGGTCCCACTAGCCGTGATGCCGAAGCCACTGATACTCCCGTTGAGATCCACAACGGTAGTTTTGGGCGGTCGCTTTCTCGGATTCGCAGTTACTGAAACAGATGGCACCAGCAGGGTAAAGACCTCCTTATAAGGCTAAACTTAGATGTCTCGAGAACATCACTCCAGACCATGACTGTGCATCTCCTAAGATGATGCCAACGACGAATTAACAGCTTGCTGACCAGTTGTCTACTGTTTGCACAACCTACCACCCAAAGTATGGCACTTAGCAGCTGCATGCATGATAAAGTCACACCCGTTTTCATGAGTGGTGGGCAAAATCCCCTGAAATCACCGTGCGAGTACTGTTATCAAGTATCTCGAAAATCCTAGGGGCGCCCGTATCCGGCTCACTCTATAGTTACCTAACTTCTCAAAGGCGCTTTCACCAGTGTGGCACAACCTTCGCACCACGAATATACCGAGAGCTACTGATAAGCATACTCAAACAGATGACCACATCAGTGGTGGTTGTGTCGTATACCTCAACTTCACCAAGGCACTTGATCGCGTGGATCAGATTTAACACGCACACTCTTCCAGCATAGGGTACAACAGGTGGAGTCATGTCTTGCTAACGATTTGTGGAGAATGCACGTGAGGGATGCGTTCTACATCCACAAGTCAAGCTTCAGCGAATTACCCCAAGGTACATTTCTTGGCCCGATTCTATTTCTGATCTCCTTCTCTCAGGTGCCGCCATGTTATTAGTGTTTGTCAACGACACCAAATCTCGACAGATCGTCAACACCCGTGATGACTACCTTATAAAATGACGTTGACATTACATTTAATTGGTCCAAGGTAAACCAGATGAACCTTAACGCTGGCAAGTGCAAAGTTGTGCATATTTGCAACTCGCTGAATACAATGTATTACCTCGACCCTTAATCGCTCCAGAGATGTTTGTTGAGGACTTAAGAACCTGTTTCGCACACCCTCGCAAGCTCTTCAAACGTCGGGAAGAAATGCAAACGTTAGCAGTACCCAAGAGTTGAGGAAACATTTTTCCTGCCAGTTCGATCCTTGATGCTTCCAACTTCCCCACAACTCCACCCGACCGCAACAAGGAACCGGAACTCCAGTATGGTCACCTGTTCATAAAGAATGAGCAATGAAGCGCCAGTAAGGCATTCCGCTGCCTGAAATCCAAATCTTATGAAGCCAGACTAACATAACTGGGTATGAACCTTTCACAGTATCGTCCGTCTAGAAGTGACTTGATGTTCGTCTTACGTAACGCGAAGTACCCATGTTAACTGATGTTCAATAAAATAAACAGCACGACACATGTCAGCCCTACCGCACATAGAGCACTTCGTCCCTGCGAGCTTGCGAGGAGTGGAATGTCCTTCCTTAACATGCTGCTTTTGATAATTTTGTAGCACTTTTCAAGGCTGGCCTTGAATATCTATTACCTTGGTTAAGATGCCACAGTTCTCCATTTTAGCACATCGCTGAGGAAATTTTACATCCGCCAACAGGGGGGAAGTACTGTGACCAAAGTGGCTGCATCTTAAGGGTGTTCAACACTGGTGCCAACTGACTGCCATGTTTTGAGAAGGAAGGGACCATCTTTGGTTGGCAGTGTATATTTCAACGGTTCAAACAATAACAGAAGATAACTAACTTGTCACGAACAACCTCTGTTAAGGAGGGTCACCTACGGTCAGGACCGGGCTTGACAATGAGGCGATCTATGGCATCAAAAGTACATCAAATAATTCCAAACGCAATCCTCTAATTCAGTGAGAAACCACTCAATTTTACCAGTTTTATCTACTGTACTGATCTGCTCATACATTACCGAGCACATTTTGTACAACGTGGGGACGCTCCATCTCTAGATCGTAAGAATATATCTATTATCCTTGGCTTTTTGATCTTCTTTAACTTCCTCCGTTTCTTCCGGATATTCCGCAGTAATCGTAGAATGAGGGTGAACCAATCGCGGCTGGTCAAACTTGAAAGTAGGAAACTGTGTCATATCCTGTCCAGTGGCCCCAAATATGTGATCGATTTTAGCCAGGGTATCCTTAAGTTCTTTGATTTCATTGGGTTTTGCATCAGCTAATCCCATTTCTCCAGACTTGCTCTTCTGGGTGCAATATCAGATTGAAATTAGTAGAGGTCTATGCTCCCGCATATTGCTATTTGGTAGAGACAATGAATTTTGTACGCCTGAGTAATTGGTTGAGCCGGCGGAGGTGAGCGGAACAAGCAATTCGCACTGTGAAGGCGAGAACGAAGTTAGCTAACCTGGATACTTGCACCGACGGAGACACGAGACTTTCAACGGAGTGGGTGCCATGCAAACCCCACAATGTTATTGCGAACTCTTTTTCATTCGAGCGGAAATATTCAGTCTGACATGCGACGTTTGCGAACGACTACCCGTGCACAATGGAACAACCATGCGCATCCCGATACGGTCAGACAGCCAGCCTGTGAGAATAATCTGGACACTTCAGTACTTGGCGTGATACCGATTGCGTTGATTCATGTGCGTTCTCCGTGCCACCCCACCGCGTGGACAAGGTTCTACTCAGGCGAGGTGAAAGTGAGGCGGTGGCTAGACTATTGAAGAGGTTGGTCTTCAAAACAAGAACTGTGCAAACACTCAAGTAAACCAGAAAACCACGACAGGCGACTGCAAACGAACTGAAAATGAGATGCGAAAGGGCCAACAGAACACTACTTAGGCCAAAACAAGCGACAGGAAATTCGCGTAACCTCAGCTAGTAAAACACTAGCATGTAGTCCGATACTAGAGAAAACGAACAGACCAAGGTGGCTGGCAGCAACCCAAGGGCGTCTCAATGCCGCATCGGCACAGCTGTAAAACACTTGGTGCCGGAACTTCCTTTCGCCGACTCAACATATCGTGGCATGGATCCGGCACATCCACAGCTCGGTTCAGAGGATCTTTCAAGTTGAATACCCTGCATTGTTTAAACGTAGGCGGTCTTCGGGTAACTGATGAGGTTCGAAGTAGCCAAGTTGCAGCGACGGTTATGAACAACGGCTGTAAATGGGTTCAGCACGGATATGAACAGACATTACTTGCAACTAGTGCAGCGTAGAAACGTTTCTCGGCGTTGTCAGTTTAGAGTTAAATGGTGCAATTACACCGCGGGATAGGGAACCCAAGTGCGAACAGCGTCAAAGGCTATGCGTTCACCGTCTCACGTGGTTTTATGAACACCCAAATCAAAGTGGAGAATGGGAACGAGTATACCTAGATCAAGCGGACTCATGGGCTAACTGACAAACCGAATGAAGACTCCCAGCTACCTATTTTCACCTTTGCACGTCACAGAGTGGCGAACACATCGAAGGGAAACACCGGCTGGTTTGTGGCAAAACTAACAAGCACTCGGGGGTTGTAATAACACTTCAAGTAAGGCCAACAGTTAACGAACTGGGTAGAGATGACACATTAGAGTTTGCATCCTCTGGCCTTTACAAGTGCAGTGGAGAACACTATCAAAAGTATGTGGTAGGCCTGTCAACTAAAACGTTCTCTACTACACAAGAATCACGGCCTAACTGACTTTCAGGGCGCCCTAGATTGTTGGTGGGCAACAGTCGAACGCTGTCCCAACTACCACATGCTGCACACTGTTTCCTAGATGTTTGACATTTGAGTAATAAACGCTCCATCGATAATCCACATAACGCCAGTGATGTGCGGAAATTTGAAAGCACGTGTCTGAAGTTTCTACATGCTGATGATCAATGATATAACAGTTGGAATTTAGCATCGGTGAACAACCGAGCACAAAAACCAGTGAATCGAACTGTCACATCCACCAACAATCTAAAATTCCCTTCACACACTGAACGGTATCGTCGTGTTTCTGACCAACGACCGACCAGCGGGGGTCGATCAGATGGACACACCGCACTGTTAGAACGACCGGATTGCACTAGAGTACGAGTTGACAACGGAGTAGAACACAGCGTTGCGCAAATAGCACATTCGTGAATGGAAGATGGCCGTATCAACTGTTGCGGATAGGAAATTAATAACAACCACTAAGACGAGTGATTCACGCGTTGCCACAACACCTAATGCATACGTATTAGCAGCACACTCCGAAAATAAATGTGCGCTGGACCTCAACATGAACCGCATAGAGTTAGGTCACACACAAGGTTACTATGATGGCAAAAGTAAGAACTATGCAGTACACAGCGTTAACGCCTTGAAATGGTTCGCATATTACAACGGTACTGCCATGAAAATATGTACATGGAACAGCTTGGACAACGGAAGTGGAAATAAGAACTCGTGCACGGATGAACAAGACGCAAAAAAACCGTCGGGTACCGATGCAATGTGAACAAGCATTCGTTATGAAGCAAACAAACGTAAAAGCAAGTTTTCGACAACACAGAAAGTTTGTTCTGCTTTCACGTAGGCGAGGCGTGCGCGTCTATAAGAAGCCATTGCGGCATCAAGATCACACTTCAATTGAACCGAACGAGCTTTCAGCCGCCGGCGGTAGCGACAAGATGCCTCACGATTAATTTCTCTTTTCCTCAACGTTTTATGGTCGTACGCAGCCAACTTTTTGGGGAATTCGGACATCCCAGTGGACGCACCCTGGTGTGGATGAGTATGGCGGTCTGATAGACAATGAGGAACAAGGCAGCTTTCATTGGTGCAATGTGATACGGGAGTACTGCATAGACTCGAGGATGAATTCTGAAACGGGAATAATTGTTCGGGTAAACACGGATAGAACTTACAGCGTAGTCCACAAACAGATCAATAACTTCTAACGGGACGTCAAGTCTATCATCAACGTCACTGTCAGATTTGAGGTAAGAGTTAGTAAAGGTAACAGAATCGCTAGGAAGACCTGTAAATTCACGTTAAAGTGCCAATCAGACATACCGCCCAAAGAGGCTGTAGAAGATGCCGACCCGGAGGCACAATTGGAGTTTTCGTCGGCATCATCCCAATAAACATCAACTCCCTTGAAGCCCTGAGAATGGGCCCCACAGAATGACACTCCGAAAACTTGATAAGTAATGGTGTCCATTGATAAACAGTGGGAGGTGGTAGTAAAGAACACATTTTGACGATAAAAAGTAATACATCGCGCAACTAAATAGCACAGCCGCCTTAGAAGATGAAACGCTACGCACCTGAAACAAAACCCCCGAAGGGATAGGACAAAGCGTGGTCAACGTAATTAACTAGTCCATGTCGATTGCAACTTGAAGAGCGCGGCTAAGGAGATGGCGGAGCAGCTACTGAAGCCGAGCACATTATAACCCCATTGTAACCATCCTGTATGATGAATGGAAACAAAATTTTTAAGAAACAATGTTTAATTTTCACCGATTTCTCATGTTTATAATCATCTTGCTTGTATGAACCGAAATTTAGTTTAAACTAACTCGCTGTCAATTTCCATCCATACTTTTGCTATCTTGGTGCCCAGTGCACCAAAAAGTTAAATTCGATCGTTGCTATTCTTTGTCAAATAGCGTTACTCATTGTGTAATGTATTATTCGGGTTCGATAGTATCCGTACTATTTTTTAGCCTCTGCATATTGCTCATCCTTGTCGAAAATGACCCATGCCAGATCTAGCAGTGCTGATACTCAGCAGACACAGTCTGTAGAAGCAAGCGCCTGCGGCCGGTATGAATGCAAAATGTCCGTACAAAACGGCATACAGTGCCACCGGTTTCAGAAGTGGTGCCACTTCAGGTGCACTGGTGTTAACGAACATTAGTACATACAGCTAGATTCTTCATCCCTCATTTACATCTATGTGAGTTGCAGTTTCAACGAAAGCCAAGGCACCACTCCGCAGCTGACCGGTCCTAAACGCACCACGTCAAGTAGGGTGACGCAGGAAACCTGCGACTATAAATGCGGAGCTCTTCTTAGCTCTGTATCTCCTTCTATTTCTTCCATGAGAGTAAGAAAAAAGAGTGCCAACAGACTATGTCCGAAATGAAACTGGAAACCACACTCTCTGAATCATTATATAGCGCTTGCTCTCCCTGGTGTTGCAATCACCAAGAAAGCAGTTGTCCTATCAACTGCACACATAGAGGAGGCGGCATTAAAAATGAAGGAAAAAGCTCCTAGGGAAAAGAGAGTTGTTATATGGGGGACGCTTCCCCACATTCTCGTCCCCAACCGAGCTAGCCAAAACAGTTCTAAAGACTTCCTTCTCCCCTGTGCCACAAACCTGGTATTTGCGAGTAGGCTGCGGGCCAAGAAAACCAAAAAGTCACTTGGCCTCCTGGTAACTTTGCCAACCATGCTCAGACCCGAGGTAGTGGTGGGAAAAACAGACGCTTTGAAGTCCGCAAAACGCCCATCTGAAGGGCGCACCTTTCGATCGCTCCCGGTGGGAGAGAACGAGACGCGAGCAGCGGACTGAGTATATGTCATAAATCACTCCAGACCGGAAGCTACAACTGGAGACTAAAGTCGTGGTTTCTGCTCTCGAAGTATCCCCTCAGATCCCCTGTGCTTGTTGTGGAAAGCGGAGGCACCGTCTGCATGGTCGTTCCAACGACCGACGCCCCAGACGCAGGCAGGAGCATTGAGGGTGAGGACACCGCGTAAAAATCGTCTTCAGATTTACCCATCCCGGAAGTCACCAAACGGCCTAGCAGAAAACCCTTCCTCCCAAGAATTCGGAACGGAAGCAGCCTGCTAGGGCCGCCTCCAACAACTCAACAAGCATCAATTTAGCCCACCTCTATAAATATTTCTTTCAGTAGCCGCATAACACAATGCCCATTGCCGTCCTCCAAACCCCGCACCCAGCAAACGAATAAGTCAAATTTTCCGTGGGTGGAAACTTTTAAACACCCTCCCTAGCAGCGGGATTTGACAGGGGCGCAGAGGTCGCAGGTGGCGACGTAAGAATGCTAATCAAACGCCCTGTAGAGTCGCTGATCTACGCACAGGCGGTCGTGTCGCCCCCGCTTCCTTGAAAGAGAGCCATCAGAACAACTCGGCAGAACGGACCGAGTCCAGCCCCACCGCCCTCCTCGATTCTAGGCCTCCTTTCCCAGGCTCTTCCTCACACCTTCCTTTCTATTTTTCTCGCGAAATCCAGCGGGGAAGTAGCTTTCAGATGCATGAATAGGAACTGTCTGAGTCTGTTCAATAAATTACCTGAAATCAGACACTTAAATCATGACACCCAACCCCACATGCTTGCCTTCACGGAGACCAGGCTTACAGCGACAGTGAACTGAGTGTCCCGGGGTATCCAGTTTACCGGGCTGACTCTGCCCGAAGAAAAATGGGGGGTTCTGCGATTTTTCTTCAGCAGTGTCTCCCGACACCCACGGTTATTGGTGGCTTCGACTACCACCACGTGACCAAGACTCACTCCTAGTGCGGGTCATCTACCGTTCTCCTTCATCCGACTTCTCCGAAGACGACACCCTTCTGGTAAGCCTGGAAAACTTCCTAGACCTACAACGCTTCACTCATCTGCTTATTATGGGTGACTTCAATGCACCCGAGGTTCACTAGGCATCAGTTTCTCAACAGGACTGTGGAAGCGGTTTCTCGACTTCCTTATCAACGCTGATACGTCGGAAGGCGTGGTCACAGCACGTCACCGCCCCGACGCGGCATCATTTTGGTCAGATTCCCTCTCTGCTCGACTTAGTTCTCACTGCTGAAAGCCACATGGAAGCCAGAATGATCATCAAGCCGTCACATGGATACAGTGACCACTCTCTGTTAACCTTTGATCTTGTTTGTCACTGAGTACAACAAACAACAAATAGGTCCACAGTTTGAAACTTTAATCAGGCAGATTTTAACGGCCTGAGAACCTACATAGGTTCAAACCTTATTGACCTGGACTCCGTGGACCAGAACTACCACACGTTTCAAAGCGCAACTAAGAAAGTGGACGATTTATTTATACCGCGCAAACTGTGCATTCTCTCTTACCGGCCACTCCTTCCACGCAGGATACGTTGTCTTCTCGATAACCGTTCCCATTTATTCGCGAAGCATAAGCTTACAGGAAACTCAAAGGACCTAATCGCGTTCCACATTGTCCGAAACAGATGTAGGAGAGAAATCCGCAAACACAGCAAACTCGTACAAGAGAAGATCCTCCTCAGAGCCCGCGGGAACAAAAACTTATTTAAACATATGCGACAACTAAGAAAGAACGAACCTTCCGCCCTTTCTTTACGACTGTCCAACGGAAAGACTTCATCTGACCACCTAGTTGTGGCCGAGTTATTCAGGGAGTACTTCTCGGCAATCTACAACGTCGCATCCCAGGGCTGGCATCCTGTACTACCGTTGCAGAAGTTCAGGCAACCACTCGTCACCGCCGAGTGTTCTGTGCTAGATGTTGAAGACCTTTCACTCAAGGTAAATTCACGCAGTGCAGTGGATCCTGACATGATCCATCCCAGAAAACTCAAGGAAGCAGCAGTTAGTCTGGCTGAACCTCTTAATAAGCTCTTCAAGCAAACACTCCAGATTAGCATCCTCCCTAGCGCATGGAAAGAGGCGACGGTCACACCCATATTTGAAGTGGATGGCCGGCACTCTGCGGCTGGCTATCGGCCAATCAGCCTTACTGGCATCCCGTGCAACATAATGAAGCGCCTGCTCAAGCGCGCCATACTCAGTCGCTTCTTATCGAATAACCTCTTCTCCCCTATCCAGCATGGCTTCCTTCCTAATCGGTCATGCACAACAAACAGGCTTATTTTCATGGACAGTCTGGCGGAGGCCAAAGATAATGGCCATCTTCTTTGAGTTCGCCAGGGCCTTCGACCGTGTTCCTCACGGCCCCCTGAAACACAAACTAGAAGCCTACGGTATTCAA